>PVKZ01004881.1:0-67032 GCA_004027375.1 Macroglossus sobrinus
CCCTTGTTCCAGGGATAGCCATGTAACCCATTAGTCTTACTGACCAGAAGGTCACATACTCCTGGCCATAGTAATTGGTTCCTAGACATTGGAATATCTTCTGGAGCACAGCTATAGACATTTCTAACTTGCAGATATTTAAGAAGGAGATATTCAAGAAGGAGGAACTTTTACATAGAGGTAGTGGGTCAAGAGAAGTGGGTCATTAGAAGATCCCTCCCCTCAACAGAACCTGCATGGGCAGGTCCCTTAGCTTCATCACTAAATCAAAGCCAAGATGCCTGGGTTCCACCTTGTCATGACTATAAAGCATTGCTTCTTCTGTGTGCTCAGACCTATTTAGATAGAGTTTTCAGTCCAAAGGACATGACACTGCAGCCCTCCTTCCTAGGTCCTCTGCTTTCTAGTGGCAGAGGCTTCCTGGTAGTCAGTAAACTCTGGAATGCAACACACTTGAGTCTGAATTTTAGTTCCATCATATGGCTGCTTCCTCAGTTTCCTCACTTGTAAATAGGATGATCTTTAGCCTGAGAGGGAAATGAAACCCAAGGTTTGTGAGGAGAGATCTTGATATTTTTGGGCAATCTATCTTTAAATGAGGTTCCCAACTCTTGCAACGAAAATGTGTCTGATGTGGATAAAGCATAAAATGAAACTAAAGTCACTTGTCTGCTCCCACCAACTTCCCAAGGAAGTCTGCCTCTTTATCATTGCCCACTTGTACACACCTAACAGAGTTCATTGTGCATTGCATGTCCTCAGAAAATTGTTAATAATTTTTTTTCTGTTGACCTTAGTTGTTTAATTCAGTTAAAGTCACACAACAAATATGAGCTCTCATGCTTAGTGCTGTAAGAAATATATAATGAGACCTCATTGTCCTGTAAATTGTGCTAGAATGAGTAAAATGATCCTGAGTGGACCAAGGCAGCACTGCTACTCTCATCTTTTCATTAGAAAAAATGAATCTCTTACTTGTGTGGATTTATTTTAATGGAAGTTTATAATCCTCTCAGTTTTTCCTTTGACTGGCATCCAGGTTGCTTCTGATGACATCCCCACTAGAGGTTTCCTTTTACTTGTGAGTGAACAGCACTCTTGGTTTGACTCATTTTGTTTTCCAGCTGGGACCTGCCTTGAGTCCCCTCTGCTCCTGCATCTCCTCCCTTGAGTCCCAGGCTGCTCTCTTGTGCCCCTAGGGTTCCTACACCTGCCCACTTGGCCAGGCTGCAAAGGGACACCAACCCTCAAAGTCCTCTAGCTGCATTTTTCCCCATTCTCCCCGCCCCCCCCCCATTTTTTTGTTTTTATACAGCATAAAGTCAGGTCTTCCCCAAGGATGTAGAGTTTATGGGCCAAATAAAGGAAAAGCAGATTTATTTTAAAGAACCCTGGACAGGCACTGGTGTCTTCCAATCTGGAAAAGAAAAGCCCTAATTTATCACCTTGACATGTTGTCCTTCATGTACCTACATGATAACAAAGCCAAAGGATATAAACATCATTGATAAGGGTAAAAATTAATCTTTCTATAAGATGATAAAATTTTAGAGAGGTGACCAGAAGATATTATTGATACAGTTTTAGATATGTATTATGCTCACCTTATAATATTAAGTGAAAACATAAATTGCAAAGTGGTATGTACCTTATGATTCTGTTAATAGACATCTGTTACAAAAAAAAATCTTTCTGTAACCATATAGAGTTTGTAGGTGGTTTTACCTATGCCATTTTATTTATTCAGAAAATCTGTCAGATAGTATAATTATATTTTTATGTAGGGAAAAAGAGCTCAAAGCTTATTTGTGAGTACATATCTAAAAAATAGCAGGGCTAGAACACATACTCAGGTCTTTTAACTACAAATCTCTTATTATACTATTCCATTCAACACACACCTAAATATTACACAGTTTTGAATGAATCATATGTGCCACTATTTTCATATAAATATAATAGCTATACATTATAAAATACTCATATATGCAATAAGCAATAACACCAATATTGGTCCTATTTTCACTCATATTTGTTCAACCCCTTTCACTCCATTATGCACTTTTTTATTGTGCCAATAATTGGTGCCATTTTACATTATTTTGTGCAATAATTTGATTCGTGTGTTTCTTTTGCACTACACTATAAACCCAATGAGGGAAGGGAGCCTATCTGATTTTGTAAATGTTGAATTTCCAATAGAGTTCTTGACTCATAGTAAGTGCTCAATAAATATTTGTTGAAGAAATGAATGAATGAAAATTAAGGTGAAGCAACTAGTGCTTTGATTTGGAGCTCTGCTCTCAACCTAAAATCAGTGGGGTCTATGAGAGACTGAAGGCTGAGGGAAAATATTCATAAAAGTGATTATAGTTTGTTCTTGGATCCTGCAGTTTACCAGGGGAGAAAGCAAGGCATCCTTCCCAAACTCTTGTGAACAGAGGTATGTGTGGCTCTTACTCTTGGGGCAGGCCTTCTGTGGCTCTTTCTCCTCCTTTACCCTAGCTGAAGGTCAAGAAAGAAGAGCAGAAGCAGGAATAGAACAGCAGCATGGGTGTCAAGTAAGAGAGACCTGACATTATTGCCTCTTTTGGGCCTGGTGAAGCTGCTTGCAGTCAGGGAGTATGGTCTCTATTCTGGATTCCTGACCCAAGTCTTGAGGTCAATGTCAATTTAGCTGCTGTCTTGGGCATAGAAAACGGTTTTAATTGCAATGCATAAGACTTGGGGTGGGGGGTTTGGGGGATATCTGCCATCTCTTTATTTTGGAATGACCATAAGAAAATAAAACTTTTCCACTCCAGATACAGCCCAGCCCAGTCATTTTTCTTAAAGAAGAAAGAAAGAAAATTCTTTTCTGCATTGTGGGGACTTACAATAAAGAAGTATGGAAACATATTACACACTGTGTCAGGCCTGGGTTTACTATTCTTGCCATTGGCTCTTCTGAATGACTTTTCTGCAAATGAAAAATATATATCTAAAAAGTGACCAATGTGAGATGGCAGAGTAGGTAAATGCTATGCTTGTCTCTTCTTACGACCACATTAAAATTACAACTAAACTGCAGAACAACCATCACAAAAATCACCTCACATCTAGCTGAACAGAAGCCCTACAACTAAGGACATATAGAAGTAGCCCCTCCAGACTGGCAGGAGGGGCAGAGACTCGGAATGGGCTGGTCCCACACCCATGTGTGGACGTTGAGAATCAGGAGGTATATCGTGGCTGCAGGGGTCCCCTGGAGGAGCAAGAGGTCCCAGCCCCAAACTAGGGTCCCTAGCCCAGGGTTCCAGTGCCAGGAAGAGAAGTCCCCATGACTTGACACTGTGAAAACCAATAGAATAAGAAGGAAGGCTGCTGGGATCACAGGTGTTTCTCTTAAAGGGCCCACACATGGGCTTACCCACTGGTGACTCATTTGCTTTGAGCTCCAGTGCTGAGAGCACAGCTCAAAAGATGCCAAGAGATATATGGGAAGGAACTGAACTGTATGGCTTCAGGGTGAGGGCTGGAGGAGTAACTTTCTCCCAGAAGTGCTGGCAGAAGCTAACATTCCTTTGTTGGGCCCTCCCACCACTTAGTGTGCAGACTCAGGAGGCCGCCATATCTGAGTATCCATCAACCTGGCTAACACAGTTTGCCCCTGAGACCCTGCCCTCCCAACTTGTGGGACCACCCAACCCACTTTGAGTGGCTTTTCCATACAAATGGCCTGTTTTGACTCGTGCTGTGAACTTTTCTAAAATCTCTCAAAGGTTCACAAAACACAAACAAACAGCATCTGACCTCCGTGTGCTCCGTACCTCTTGCTGAGCAGCCCTAAGCCCAGCACTTGTTGCAGCCAGCCTTGGTTCATGGCTGCGCCTCTCAAGGCACCTCCAAGCCCAGCATGGGTGGTGAACATCTGCAAATCATTTGATGACAGGGCACAAGCTGAGGCTAAACTTAGCTTATGGCAGGGCACCTCTCAGGAGGACCAGAGGCCACTACACTCAGTGGCTGATTTCAGACTGAGCCAAAGCACCACTCGGAGCCACATGTGAGAATGACACAAGAAGGACAGAAGAGACAGGCACCAGAGCCCTGCTAAAGTGAATCATGCTTCACAGGGTCAGCCCTTCACCAACCGAGACTCACAATCAATCAGCCCAAGGGTCTGTCCCTCCCATTGATGTACAGACAGCAACCAAGGCCCACAGGAGGACACACACAACTCATATAAGGGACACACCATGGGCACCCAGCTCAGGTGACCAGAGAAGACTGCGCCACTGGGCCCAATAGAATACCTACTACATAAGGCCATTCTACTAAGACTGGGAGACAGAGAAGCCATACCTAATACACAGAAACAAACACAGGAAGACCAGGAATCATGTCCCAAATGAAGGAATAGAGCAAAGCTCCAGAAAAAGAATTCTACAAAATAGAGACAAGCAATCTACTAGATACAGAGTTCAAAACACTGGTTTTAAGGATGCTCAATGAACTTAGGAGAAGAGTAGATGAACTCAGTGAGAACTTTAACAAAGAGATAGAAAACATAAAAGTGAAGATAGAAAATATGAAAAGAACCAATCAGAAATGAAGAATACAAAACTGAAATGAAGAATATCTTAGAAGGAATCAACATATATTAGATGAAGCAGAGGATCAAATCAGTGATTTAGAAGATAAGGTAGCAGAAAACACCCAATCAGAACAGGAACAAGAAAAAAAAATCCAACAAAATGAGGATCATTTAAGGGGCCTCTGGGACAAGAACAAGTGTATCAATATTTGCAACATATAGGGGTACCAGAAGGAAAAGAGAGAGGGCATACAATTGAAAAAATTATTTGAAGAAATAATGACAGAAAACTTTTCTAACCTGGTGAAGTACACAAGCCCAGGAAGCACAGAGTTCCAAACAAGATGAACTGAAACAGGTTTACACCAAGACACATCATAATTAAAATACCAAAAGTTAAAGACAAAAAGAGAATCTTAAAAGCAGCAAGAGAAAAGCAGTTAGTTACCTACAAGGGAGCCATAAAAAATAGATTAAAAAAATAAAACCCTGCCATCTGCAACAACATGGATGGACCTAGAGGGTATTGTGCTGAGTGGAGTAAATCAGACAGAGAAAGACAAATGCATATGATTTTATTTACATGTAGAATAAAGGAACAAAACAAACAAAACAGAAACAAACTTATAGATACAGAGAATATTTTGAGGGTTGCCAGATGGGAAGGTGTTTGGGGGAATAAAAAAGGGGAAGAAATTAAGAAGTACAAATTGGTAGTTAAAAAATAGTCATGGGGATGTAAAGTATAGCATAAGAAATACAGTCAATTATATAGTAATAACTCTGGTGTCAGATGGGTACTAGATTTATCAGAGTGACCACTTTGTAAGTTATATAAATATCTAATCACTACATTATACACCTGAAACTAATATAATATCAGGTTAGTGATTCTTAGGAGGAAAAAGAGATTGGGAAGTATTTGACATGGCATAAAATGGGTCAGTGAGAGAGAATGACATTTGTGGAGCTGAATGTGATGGTTAGAAAGAAGTCTGCAGCCTGGACTGGTCAAGAAAAAAAGGATCTACTCCTGCCCCTAGTTATCTCTGGCAGGACTGGGGTGGGGGTCATTTCCCACAGCACATGGATGGGTGGTTCCAGCCATTTCATTTAGATGTTAAAGGGTAACACCAGAAACCTAAGGAATCTGGGAATAACAGGCTTACAAATGAAATCAAGTTCATTATAGCATGTAAATTCAAACATATTTGGTGACTTGGCTGGAGTAATCCTTTTTTGCCTCAGATTTTTGACATTTTCTTTCTAGGCAATTAAGTTTTGTAGAAAAGATATGTATATTGATAATTTGCTGCAGTCACAAGCTAAAGTTGCTGCCATATCTTGCTTATCATAGGAAACACAAACAGAACTTTTTTTTTTAGCGTGTTCCACAGAGCTGTCTTGTTATAACTTTTTTTCCATTAACTTTCCTTTCCATTAAGTGGAGAGGAAAATAAACTGATGTCAGCTGGAAACAGTGCCAAAGTAGACATTTTCTTTCTGTAATCTGCAGTCTTCTTCTCCGAGGCTTACAGCATCACATGATGGGCTCCCAGGTCTGCTTTATGTAGGGTTCTCAGAGATTAAGGTGGGAGACTCTCCTGTTCTGAGTTCAGCTGTCTCACTGAAGCTCTTTCTCTTTCTCTTCTTGTGGAGCACCTGGAAGTCTCCATCAGAGATCGTTGAGCCTGTATCCTCCTAAGATACAAAGTCCAGGCGTGACAGAGTGGCTCACATGTGCAATATCAGCAGGGCTTAGCCTACAGTGTCTACATTTTGGAAGAAGCCGTTTGTGTGTTCATCTCCAGACCTGGTCCATCTGTGCTCCTGAAAGGAAATAATGCTCCTCAGTGAATGCAGGTGGAGGAGGGACGTGCATCCTACTTGTCTGTTCACTTTCATGGAGCTGTGAGTGGTCCATTGAGGCCTTTTTGAGTCTTCTCAGGACAGTGTCCCAAATAGCTCATTGAGGAGGGATCCTGGCAGTCCCTTGAATGCAGACTTTGAGAAGAGGAGAGTGGAATTTAGCCTAGGAAAGGAGGAAGAGAAGATCATAAGATGGTAACAGTGTTGCTAAAAATGGGAGAGAACAGGCTCCTGGTGCAGAGAGGAGTAACCAGGCAGAAACCTCTTCCTCTTGCTGAGGAAGCCCTGCGTTACTCATGTACCCATGTGTATCTGTACCATGTGAGTCTGCATGGGTGTGTGTGTATTGGTGGGGCAGTTGCAATTTCTTGAGACCTGTTCTCACATCCTGTTTTTTTCTTTATTGAGGTAAAATTTTTATAACATAAATTTAACAATTTAAAATCATACAACTCAGTGGCATTTGGTACTCTCCCACTGTTGCGCAGTTACCACCTTTATCTAGTTCCAAAATACTTTATTACTTTATTACTCTAAAGGCAAACCTCATACTCATTAAACTGTCGTTCTCACGTATACCCTTCTCCAAGCCCCTGATAACCAGGTAATCACTTTCTGTCTCTATGGCTTTACCTATTTCGGATATATTATATAAATGGAGTCATACAATGTGTGACCTTTTGTGTCTAGCTTCTTTCACTTAGCATAATATTTTCAAGGCTTATCCATGTTATAACATATATCAGTATTTCCTTCCTTTTTATTGCTGAATAATATTCTTTTGTATGGACATACCTCTTTTGTTTATATATGCATTAGTAGGTGGATATTTGGGTAGTTTTTACCATTTGGCTGTTTTTAAATTAAATTTATTGGGGTGACATTGGTTAATAAAATTGTATAGTTTTCAAGTGTACAATTCTATAATATATCATTTGTATATTGCATTGTGTGTTCACCACCCAAAAAGTCAAATGTCTTTCTGTCACCATATATTTGACCCCTTTTGCCCTTTTCAACATCCCCACTTTCTTTTGGTAACCACTGTATTGTTGTCCGTGTCCTTCTGGGTGTTTTTAATTGTGCTTCTATGGACATTCAGAGGGAAATTATCTGAATTTCCCTCTCTGTTTCATATTGTGCCTGTTTTTAGTTTGCTAGAGAGAAAAGAGTTACAAATATTAAATTAAACATGACCATCCATGAAATCAGTTATAGATTTGCAATGGTTCCATTTATTCTATGTGCACTGATATAAACATTATGAAATATTCATTGCTACAAACTAAACTATAACTGAATGTGCTAGACAACTGTTAAGGACTGGAAAAATAATAAAAATTAAAAAATTCTTTACTCCAATTGACAGGGAGGTGCCTTTAAATTTCTGTACATGTTTAAAAAATTTGAGTTGAGAATAGAAGATAAGATATTATGAATACGTTTGATGTCAGATTTTATAGATCACCAGATAATAAATTCACACTGAATAAAAAGGCCTTGGCCCTACACATCAATAAATACATTGTATAATTGTATATTTATATTTACATGTTTATCTACTTATATATTTTAATATATAAGATATATAATAAAGTTTAAATGGTACATTTATATATTTTAAGTTGAAATGAAGTGTTTTAAGATATAAAAAAAAGATAAATCATGACAGTTATGAGGTTGTACTCATCTTCCTTCTTTCTAAGTTATAGACTGGTTGATTACAGGTTTGATTCTCTGATTATCTAACAGGAATATATTTAGGAGAGAAGAGCAGTAAGAATGGAGAGGTAAAGTGTGGAACTGGGACAAGTTGATGACTCTGGTGTGTCCAGGAGCTAGAAGACAGGAAGACAGGGCACCCTAGCTGTCCAGTTCTTCATCACACAAGCAGTAAAGTGTCATCAGATATACTCAGAGATGAGATTATTCTCAGAGACGTCTTGAGGTTCTGACTTTTGAGGGCAGATTTTTTTAAAGGAGCGGGCTATAGCTGAATGTCAAGCACAGACTCTGTGACAATCAGTGCTGGCTGAGAGAGTGAGAGTGGTGTGACAATAGCATGAACTCCGACCTATTCTCCTCCCCTTCATCCCCAACCACGGGCTCACCAACCTTTATATCTAAACTGTGTTTTTAGTACAAGGTAAGAGAAAAGATGCCTCCCTGGAGTGGATGACAGCACAGTTCCTCTGCATCAGGTAACCTTTCTGTCTGAGAAAGGTCACCAGTAGGGAAGACTGTAGTGAGCTGATAAAATCTGATTTAGTTATTTTATGTACAGCAGCTGTGGGTGATACCAAAACACCCCTTATTCAGTGGCAGCAGAGCTTTTTTTTTTTTTTCTCAGGAGTGAGGAGACGATAGATTTTTAGTTTCTTGTAGGTGGGAGACTCAGCTAACAGCCACCACTGAAAGCCAGCTACTGATATATGGAAAACTAAAGTGGCCTTCCTGGCCAGACTGCCGCTCAAGAAATGAGAGTCTCTGTGTACTTGGACCTCTCCCACGCGGTTCTATGTCCCACTCCAACAAGTTCATCATTTTAATGACATTTGTAAGGAATGTAATATCTGGCATGTACAAAATGACATGCCAGATATCATCAAAATTGAAAGACATTCAATTCTAGAGCAGGATGAAGGAAAAACTCTTGTTTTGCAAGGTCAGACATGATGTGAGCAAAATTATACTCTTAAATTCAGCCTTTTAGTTGAAGTCCATAATATTTCTTTTCACTAATTTTTTTTTGACAAGCCTCATCTGGGAGTTATCAAAGCAAAAGACAAACAGCAGAAGTATTTATTAAGCCCTCTGTAATTCTCAAAACCTGGAAATGCCTCTGAGCAATAATAATAGAGATATTGTAAAAGTAACTTCCTAAGATTGGTTAACAGTTTTCACTGTTATATGGTTTAATATTGTAGAAAGCATCCCAATTACTGGCTATGGAGGGTTATGTACAACTAGTTGGGCTTAAGGGTTTGCTTTCTGACTTGAGGATTGAAGAGTCACTGTATATAAGATGTCTGAGTGTATGTCTGTGTGTGTGACATTTCCTTTTTTGAGTCTGGCTCAAGGAAAGGTGCAGCAATCTTTTCACATAACCCCACCCTATAGACAACCAGTTGCTTATGGCCGCAAGTGCCATTGCAGTCATTTCACGCGTGGATCATGGGAACAGCACAGGACTGCCAGTTGAAAGGCCTGGCTCAGGGTCTTGGCTCTGCCACTGGCAAGTGAATGGCCCTAGACAAGATATTTAACTACCTCTGTTCTCTTTGCCTCATCTGTTTTAAAGTTTTGAGATATCTACCGACAGCTGGTTTTAGAGACCCAGTTTATCAACAGAATCTGCATGATTTATCACTTCCTTAAGTGCCAGTATTTCTCAGATGCTTGCTGTTCAGTGAAATCTGCTGTGCTTTCTAGCTGAATAGGTGGGCAGAGAAGGAAAGAGGCAGAAAGTCTGGTTAAAATATTAAAATATTTCTAGCTGAATTGGTGGTCTGAGACAATTATATTGACTTTAGAAAGTTTCCTCCCTCCTTGGCCATAGAAGAGCCCACTCTACTGCCTTTTCTCTGGTCCACATTTTAGACATGTTGACCCAGAGTGAAGCCGTAAAGAGAACACATGGCTTTTCCTGACCATACTGGCTGAGGGGAGTGAAAGGCAGCTCCTTTTCACAATATTATTTCCTTGCACTTTTCAGCTACTGAAATGGAAGGCCACAAACCAAAAGGCCATCTCAAGAACCAGAACTGAGAGAATCTAGAAAGGAATTCCAACAGGAAGTCAACATGGAGGCATGGAATGGGCCCTTGAGCCAGGCATCAAGGGAACCAGGAGCATCTGTAATAACACCAGGCACAAAAAGAAACAATTGTTGAGGTCTCTGAGGTCACAGACACATGGCTCCTTAGCTGAAAGTTCTACTCTTCTTTCAGGAGAGGCTAGAAAGAGAGAGCTCTTGGGAAGTGATGGCTGCCTTCCCAGGATAACAGTGCAACTCCAGTTGGAGAGGCGAGATGTTGTTTTTCTTTTCTGGATACCTGCTGGGTTCGTCTGTGGTCCATTCAAGTCTGTGGAATCCTCTTGCCCTTCCTGTATTGCCCTGGACTGCCTGCATCCTCCTTCCTGTATCCTTCCCTCAGTTTGGCTCTGGGACAGCACTTGACTTCTACAACTGAAGAACAGAATTATTCCATTTTCCTCCCATCTCAGGGGACAGAACTCACTGAGATGCCTTTGTGAAGTCAGAAACACCACACAAGCCTGAATGCTCTGGTTTCTGGAGGTGGTTTTTCCTTTGCTACTCAGCAGAAGCTTCTTCTACAGTGAGAAGAGTGTCTCTGAGAGGGTATAGTTTTGTGAAATGTTTGAGACTAGTCAGCGTTTGCAGATATGAGCTTTTTGGGTTAGGAATTTTTTTCTCTTTCAGTTGTTAATGTGCCTTGTGGTTTCTCTATAGTTAATTATTTTATGCTAATAAGAATTTTATCATCACTAAATTTACTTTTTTATGATTCAGTATTTAGCACAGATACCCTAGGCATTTCTTATTATTTCTCCAATACTTATTTATGGAATCTTTAGAGCTTTTCCTAGAATATACATATTTTTGCAGCAATTTATCAACCTGTAATTTTAAGTTTAAGTCAGATTCAAGTAACATTTTATTAGATTAATATTACCTGGGAGTTTTAGTCTAGGTTTTCATGAAAAAGCTTTTAATCACTGAAGAGGCTTTGATAGATTAGCATATTCAGGGCAAAATAGAATATAAAGATACATCTTGTGTGAAAATATCTGTATGGCAAAACTAGCACAGACAAAGTCAGAAAAACAAAGACAAGCTATCTGTAACACTCATATCTCAGAGGACTTATTTCCTTAATATAGTATTCCTACAAACCAGTGCAAGGAAGATCAATTACCCAGTAGAAAATTAGACAGGCATGTTAATGGATAATTCACAGAAAAGGAAATTGTATATAACTTTTCAAGCAGGAAAAACTTAACCTTTACTCATGACAAGTGAAATACCACTTAACTAAAATGAGATGTATCTTTCACCAATCAGATTGGTAAAGATAAAATTTTTGAAAACATATTCTCATTAGTGTAGGGTAACAGAGAATTTGATAATGGGAGTGTAAATTGATACAATATCTAACAGAATTAAATTAGCAATATCTATAAATAACAGGCAAATCCTTTGACTCAATAATTTCATTTTCCAGGAATTTATTCTAAAATAGAGTCACACACATGTGAAATTATGTATGTGCAAGTATAGTCACTGAAACTATTTTAATAATAAAAGATTACCAATTACAAAATTTTTGTACATCTATACAATTGACTATCATGCAGTCATTAAACAGAATGGGGCAGGCATGTTTGTGCTGAAATGGAGAAGTTCCAGGATACATTGTGAAGAATAGAGCAAGAACAGAATATGTAGAACATACTACATTAAAATAAAAATTATATATATAATACATATTTTATTATTATATATAAACATATATAATATTCTACTTGACTTGTATTCTGTCAATGGTTATATGTGTGTGCATGTGTGTATACATGTGTGCGTGTGCATTGTATATGTATAGACTATCCCTGAATGAATACACAGGAAATGTGATAGAGAAAAAAAAATGGGGAAAGAGAACTACTTTTCATGATGTATATTTTGTACATTTTTAAGTTGGTACCATAAAAAACTGTTCCCATTTAAAACTATAAATAAAATTAATTCTAAAATTAATTTTTAAAAGGATAAAATATTACTTTCTCTTTCAATATTCTAGAATTCTTCTATTTATCTTGTGGCTTCAAGAAGTAGGTGGCTTGTCTCTCAACCACACCTGCTCAGCAAGCTTGAGGAATTCTTCATTTGACCTCTGGGTCACTATCTTTCCATTTTTCCTTCTTAAAATAGAAGACACTTCAAAGTTTATTTAGCCAAGACACTAGGGTTAATCTGGAAAAATTTCTGGGCTATTTTTTCAGTATCTTTGCCCAATCTTCTTACTCCAAGTTCTTTTCTAGATAGTTAAATTTTTTCTTTCATTTAGGCAAAAATCAAGACTTCCTTGCTTCTTTCTCTCTCTCTTTTTAAATTGAATAACTAGCCTGTATCAGATACTACACAAATTTCTTTACTTTCATATTTTTAATTATCACAGTAGTCCCATTATGGCTACATTTTATAGATGAAGAAATGGAGTTCGAAGAGTTGAAGTTACTTGCTCAAAATTGTGCATTTAATAAATGACATTTTATTATATTAAGAGATAAAAAACACTGATAGCATGGGAATAATTAACTTTTTCCACTTGGAGTGAAATATAGAATGTTTAATACAAGTTGTCAGCCTGGGGATGTTTGAGAAATTGCTTAGAAATGACTGGGCTCTAGTATTTTTACTTCTCCTGGAAGGGAAAAATATAAAATGATTTGCTGATAACAATCTGGGTGGAAAATTAATGTGACCTGAAAACATTGAGCTGTATGTTTTGGACAGGATCTGAAACTCTAGTCCTCTAGTGTATTGAATCTGTTTGGGTTCAATCAGAGAAGCAGTATATGTATATGTTTATATTTATATATCATAGATATCTTATACTTGTGTATGAGGTATAGCTTTGTGTCTGATGTTTGTATTGTTTTTGTGTCTGATCATGAGCTTGAAGTTCACAGGGCAGGTAGTTGGGAAGAGGAGATAGGTGTCATGTGGGAGAGTATGAAGACATGGTGGAATCCAAGAAGACTGCTTCCAACCTTGATGATGTGACATTTTGAAGAAGAAACTAGGGCCCTTTATCGAAGAGCTAAACACACATCTGACCCAGGAATGGAAAAAGCTGAAGGAGGACCCAGGGGACAGGGGTGCAGTTGCAGAGCTAGCTGATGTCTGGTCAGGGGGGCAGGTCAGCAGATGACAGTGAGCATAATACAAAAGTGCCTGTGCTCAACTATTGAGCACAGAAACCATATTCACCTTTGCTCTTCACTTTTGCTGTCAAAATCTCACACAAAAGTTCCTCAATGGCCCACACTAAACAGAAACATACAGAAAAGCAATCCTGGGAAACGTAGCTCAATCAAGCTGACACATATCAAAGCCACCACAGGTGTGTTGAAGGAAGGCAGGCTATAGTCTTTAGGGCTCAGGTCTCTCCTGATGCACAGCCTGAGATGCAGCCTTCACTCCCAGACTTTTCTAGGCCTGTGTTTCTTCTCATATTTTCTTGTTTCTAGGGCAGAGAAGAAGGAAAGGGGAAGATTAGAAACATTTGCTTTCCACCCTCTCTCTGTCTAGTTATCATGTTTTGAAGGTTACATACAAAGACAAAGTGATATTTTTTTAATAAAATAAAATCTGAATTTCTGTTTTCTTCTTGGAGGAATGGGTGAGTATGGAGTTGTTTTTCTCTTATGATAAGCTCTAAAACTCCAAGTAGTTCTGCACTATGCCCCTTGTCACAAAAGAGACTGTAAGTGTCATCTATAACACAATGGTCTTTCTGCTAGTAGACAAGTCCACACCTGCAATCTTGAGAAGGTTCAATCATTTTTTCATTTCAGGTTCGAGAGTTTTATCTCAACCCATGCAGTGTTCATGGTGGGATGGAGACTGGGACTGGTTTTGCTGGCTTGTCAGTCTTCTTTATGTTCTGCCAGACCCTAGAACTTTTTATATGTTGTGTGTCCATCCTCCCAGTAAGCAGAGAAGGTCCCTTCTGAAATCTCTCTTTACTCTTTTTCCTCCCTTCTCTATAGCTTCTCTGTCTCTCTTATTTCATTTTTTTCCTCCTCTATTGATATATAGCCCCTACTCAAAGTTATCAGTCATTTCTTCTCTCTGGTGTGCAAGGGGGATTCAGATATTGAGGTAGCAGATAGGAAAGGCAAAAGCTCTCAGAGTGGGCTGGACTCCAGACAGAGCATCTTCAAGTTAATCAGACCCTTGGAGTTAGAAGATTAAGCTCCTGCTCTCCGAACTCATGTACCTCTTTTTGTTCCTTGGGCTTCTCTGCAACCATCCCCTTCTCTTCTCCTATTTGCCTCCTGACTGTCAGCCAGGATTGTGGACACTTTTGATCTAACAGGGTTTCTTGCTAGGCTCTGCCCCCAACCCTTCTCTCTAAACCTCTGGGATCCTAGGTTTCTGTTAATCTTATGTGTCAACTTGATTGCACTAAGGGACGCCCAGGTAGCTGTTTAAACATTATTTCTGGGTATTTCTGTGAGGGCAGAGAAGATTAGCATTTGAATTGGTGGCTTAGTAAAGCACATTGCCCTCCTCAACATGAGAGGGCTTCAACCAGTTTGTTGAGAACTTGAATAGAACAAAAAGGTAAAGGAAGATTGAATTCTCTCTTTTCCTGGATGCAGATTTGAGATATTGGTCTCCTCCTGCCCTCAGAGCTCCTGGTTTTCAAGCTTTCATACTTGGACTGGCATCTACACCATTGGGACTATCAGCCTCCATAATTGTATCATTTATGTATCTATCATCATAATCTGTCTATCATCTTTCTTCTATATAATCTATCATCTATCTATTTCTTCATATCCTATTTGTTCTACTTCTCTGGAGAACCTTAACTAATAAAGTTTCTATCTTGTTCACTAACAGTGGATTCTTACTTTCAGTCTAGTCTTTTCAGATTCCCCCTTCACTTGAACAGTCTGGCTGTTTCAGTATCCCTAAACTCAGTTCATCCTCCGCTCCACACTCTAGGCCTATAGATCTGTCCTATCTCACTTGTGCTCAGGCCAATAAACTATAACCTCAAGTGGGACCTGACACTCAGACTTTCCTTTCTGAGAAAAGGGTTCAGATATTAGGCTGGACCTGAATATTTGAAGGGCTACTGCAGACTCAGCTTTGCGATAGTGAGGGAGATGGGTGGCAGATAGAGGGAAGGGGCTTTAAAGTTGCTGAGCTTGCTTGAACATAGGTGGCCTTGATGAAATCCTCAAATGTCAAGAGTCAATAATTATGTAGTAGAGTCAGAAAGGATGGTTGGGTGGCCCAGGTGGGCAGACACCTGGGATTATAAGAAAATGGGCACTAGAGTGATTGCAAATGGAGGAAAAGGACATTTCTTTCTAGAGAAGTATATTATGTTTTGTTGTCTTCCCTAGGCTAAGACAATAAGAAGAGACTTTAGTCATGAAACTCAAACCAAGAAAGGAGCTAGAATTTCAATTATATGTGTAAAATTTTTCTAAGTTTTACTTTAGAAATGGTTAAGAATTCATTATACCGAAGATGGAGAATTCTAATTCTGAACAGATTCATCATCCCAGTTATTGTTAATATTCTTAGGTATAGATAACAGTAACGTGGTTAAGTAGGAGAATGCTCTTATCACTGGAGATGCATTTTAAAAATAAGGGTGAAGTATTATGATATCTGTGACTTAATTTAAAGTGGTTCAAGAAAATGAACGTGTGTGTGTGTGTGTGTGTGTGTGTGTGTGTGTGTGTGTGTGTGTGTGTTTGAAATAATAAAGGACTGAGAGAAATGTCAGTTCTTACTGTCTTCTCTGGACCAACATATAACTGGTTTTATCCCCTTTTCTTCAGGTACCCGTTAACTTCTGGAAACCATTTTGCACCAAGGAGACACTCGTCAACTGGTGAAGGCACAGATGAGTAAAAACTTCACTGCCTTTAACCCTTTTTTTCACTCGGCTAACTATCCCAGTTTTACATCTGTAATGGCTATAATGAGGATTTGGGTCACCTAACTATCCTGAGGCCTCAGGTGTCCGCCAGAATCTCTCTAATGTGGGGCAACAAAATTTATGATGGAATGTGAATGAGAAAGAGCTACAAAGTATGGATGATAGTTTATAGCAGAAATTAATATAATCCCAAGAATTCTATGGAAACATGGCAATTCATAGCTGTAGTGGTTAATTTCTTGGACTCTGGAGTCTGACTGCATGGAGATGTGGTTTCCATATCCATAACTCATCAACTTTATTATTGTGAACAAATTACTAACCTATTTATGCCCCTTTCCCTCATCTGAAAACGGAGATAGAAGCAGAATCTACCTGCTTTGGTAATAGTATAAAATTAACAAATTGATCCATATAAAGTATGTAAAATATTGCCTGGAACTAACAGCTCTCTATGAATGTTGTTGTCGTTGTTTTGTTCTCAATTTATTTGAAGCTTTAATGTTCTTTTTGCTATTAAATTAATTCAGTAAATAGTCATTGAACACTTGCTACTGTATGTATCTGGTGATGGAGGTCCAGAGAGAAATAAGATTTTATCGTGCCTGTTAATGGCAGTAAACAGGACCCAAAGTCAGTGGCTTCCAGGCCAGAGGGAAGGGGACATTGGATCACCATTTAGGACAGGTCCATTCCTTAATCTTGATCATATCTTCCTGAGAATTAAAAAGCTCCTGAATCCAGAACACTCTGCATTTTCCTTAGGAAGAATAAAGAGCTCCCTGAAATTAAAGATGGTGGCACAGGAGGAAATATTTTTGAATGTTTTCCTTGGAAAAAGAAAAAAGAAAATTAACTTCAGTCTGGTCTACCTGATGAAACTCAAAGAATGAAAGTATGATTCATGATTGTTTTTTCATATTTCTATATTTTACTGATTAATTTGAAAGATAAATAAAATCATGACTATTTTAGAAAAAACAGATAAAAGCAATGTTAAAGTGAGCCAAGGCATATCAAGTTAAGTCTAGTGCAGATAAGGGAATTGTAAGAGGAAAGCATTTAGTTTTGTAAAATATTGTCCCTTTGACAAATGTTCATGGTTTGTATATGAGATAGCTTAAATCGCTGATCACACCAGCACCAAAACATGCCTGAACTTTAAGTGGTTTCATATATATTTAGTGGTCTCTATTTTTTGTGTTCCTTTAAGGAAGCTAAATAAAATAACTAAGATCAAATAATTTTAATAAAAACAGGATTGAGAGTCTCTTGAGACACACTAGACTGTATTATAATGACTAGTATAATAGATTACCATCTTCAGCAATAATAAAGCAAAAAGAGATGGGAGTGATGCAAAGGGTGGGGAAAGGGGCTGCCAGACGGTGTGGTGGGATGTTTCCTGCCTTTGGCTTTTTGTTAAGTGTTCAAGCCAATTTTTCTGTACTAGTTGGTGGTTGTTTCCATTCTTTTGTGCCTTCAATAGTTGGTGAGGGCCTCCTTTGTGCAATATGCCCTCCAACATTTAAAGGAGTGTCACAAGAAGTTCTGTTGAGTTCTCCAGGGTTTTTTCCCCTCTAAATAAAAGTAACTGAACTGAGCCTAATATCAGTTGCATAAACATGCTGGAGATATAGGCATAAATAACTTATTGGTTATGATTTTATTCTTTAAGGATAATAAATGGGATACATTTTTCAATCTTCTTTTTCCAAGATGCTAACACCTTCTTACAGCTGAATTTCCTGAAAAGACATTAGCTCTAAACAGAAGAGCAGATGAGGTCCTTTAATTTGAAGTTCCAGAGAATTCCTGTACACAGGTGAATTCTGTATCAATTTAAATGGTTTGTGAAGAGCTGCTGACTGCTGCCAAGTTTTACAGTTCTTTCCATTGTCTGATTCCTTTGACTCTTGAAGGTATCAGCTTTAGAAATAACTTGTGAAAATACTTTAAATTATGGGAGGTCATCATTTGCACATCTTATGTTTTATGTGTTTCAATATTCAGGAACAGAGAATCACTTTATGTTGCTATGACTCTCATTTTTATTCAATTAAAAGGAACATGTCTTTTACATAGAAATAAAGTATTTTTTGGTTTTCTATAAAATGCTGAAAAACTTTATCTCATCCCTAATTTCCGTTTTGTTAGCTATGAATATTATTAGTGCTTGAGTGATGGAGTCATGAAGCCACAAAAGTTTAAAAGGTAGGATATGATAGGGAATCTATTCTGCACCTGAGAACTTTAGAATAGGTGTGTGGAAAATGAAAATTCTCCACTGTGAACCATTGTGACAATGGACATTACCTAGATTTCATTAAGTAGGAAGATTGTTAGCTCACATCTCTTTAACAACATCTAGAGAATAATGTTCCTTTGTTTTTGAATGGGCTGCCGTTTCTCTTCTTTGCCTTTCTAACTCTTGCACATTCTGCAAATTCAGTTTAACTACTACATCCTCAAGGAACCCTCCCCTGACTCTTTCTAGGTGAGTGGCATGGTTTTTTAAGGCTTCCCTTGAGCTCGACGCAGCCCTCTTACATAGTCCTATATTATATTCGCTGGTTTCTTTGTAGCTGCATCCCCAAATCCCAAGAGACTGCAAGATCTTTGAGGTAAGGTCTGTATTACATTCAGGATTTGCGCCCCCAGCACTTGGCAGAGTGTTTGGCACATAGTAACAATGCCAATGAATGGCTGGTGAATAAATAAAAGCATGCATCCTGACTTCCCTACCCGTGGGTAACTCTGAAGAAAGATGAACTAGATTTGAGATTTTTTTGCATAATTAAATTACACTGTCAAAACAATTTTTAAAGCTAAAAGGAAATTCAAAGATCAGTTTCAGGAAATTGAGGACTAGAAAGGTGAAGAGAGTTGGCCAAGGTCATGCAGCTGTTTAGTGGCAAACTGGGACCAAAGCCCAGGTCTCCTGTTGGCCAGTGCTAGCCCAAATATGGGGAAGCTTAGTTATTTCCTCTTAAAAATTATGCTGGAATCCAGGTAGAAAGACTTAGTAATTTAAAAATGCAAGGAGGAGATGGCAAATTAAAATTGCTTAGAGGAATGACTCTAATGGCAATTATTCAAGACTCTGGAAATGCCAAGAGGAGGAGGCTAAGAGAGGCTCACAGCTGATTTCTTTTGACAAGGCCATTGGCTTTCAAGCCAGTGTTTGCTGGCCACACTCTAAAGAGGGTGGATATCTGAACAGGACAAATTTAGCGACCATCTCTGCCACACAGATTTGTGTTGAAAGACAAATGTCAAGTTAAAAAAAACCTAATTAATGTGCTTATATCCTTATATTTATTAAACAGGGGATCTGAAATATTTCTCACTTTAAATATTAAACATGATGGATGTAAAGAACAAGGTTATTTTTGCTTCCTATCTCATCAGTTCAGAAAGCAATTTAGATTATTTCCAGAACGAACCCCATAGAGAAAAAGTACTCTGATTTTTGAATGAGCATTGAAGTTGAAGTTAACAAATGAGTGGTTAAACATTAAGAAGGTTTTGTGAATATTTAACAGAAAGATGGCAAACTGATACCAGTGATAATTATGAAATATATATTATTTCAGATGTACATATACAAATATAGTGAATAAAATATGTATGTATTAAAATATATGTGTATGCACATGTGTGTAGAAAATAAAGACACCATATTAAAAATAACTATATATGATCAGCAATTTTTTTTCATATTTTTATTTTTGGATACTCTAATAATTTTTAACTATAAAATATATTATTTCTATAATTAAAAGTGAATGATTGTGATTACTTTAATATTTGTAATAATCCACCTTTGCATTTCAGATATAAATTTTGGACCTTTTTGTTTTTAGTTTTCTCAGTCTTTTGTTTATTAGGATTTAGCGCCATAAAATAGAGCTTTTCAAGTAGATGTGAGAAATGAACAAAGAGTTATGGAACATGCAGTCATGCCAGAAGACGGTCATGGTCACATTATGTATCAGTCTGATATCATGTATATTTTAGAATGGGGCTCAGAAAGAAGAAATATATACAGTAGTTGCATGTATTGGAGTATTTACTCTGAATAAATCTGGCAGATCCTGTGATTTAGAAATGTAATTAGTCAAAAGTTTTTGCAGGAAAAGACTGCCATTCCAAATAAACTGAAAAAGAGGTTTAGTCTTTTAGTTTCACTTCATTTTTGATTGAATCTAAGCAAGCTTTTAGTTCTTGAGTAAGAAAAGTAAATTTATGTTATATATACATATTATGTTGTTCTAAATTAAAATTTTTATTATCTTGCAATTTTGAACATTTAAAAAAGATTTTAGTTTCGGGTGCCCTTACAAATTTAGAAAAAATATATAGAGACAGTCAGTTCAAATTCATGAAAATCAGAATTAACAGTTAAAATTTTATTAGTACTTTAGGATTTAATACCACAAAATTAATAATGCTTTGCTTAAAAGAATGACTGATTTAATAAACTGATAAATAATTTGTAAATGACATACTTTGTGCATATAAATGGATCTATCTATTTTCACCTTGAAAATGCTTAGAAACAGTGTTTAGAGTAAATTAAAATTTCTTTCTTTGTTTGCATTATTAAATTTTTTAGCAGAAGAAGAAAGTATAAAGTTTTAATAGAAACAGAGTGCTACAATGGACTTGGGAGGTAAGCAAATCTCTCCATTTTATTGCTGAAATAGATGCCTAGAGGTTAAGTTATCTGTCCACCTTAACAGTTAAGGAATAGCAGGTTTATTACTAGATCTGTTACTAAAGTGGATTGCTAGTATTATTTCATTTCAGGTATAGTGAAAAGAAAATTAAACATTTATTTTGCATTTTCCAAGATAATCCTCATAGAAATCTTCTGAAGTGAAAACCACTTGACTTAAGAAGGCCAAGTATCTTGCCTAAGGTCACATGGCTGACTATTATTGGAATCATGCTCCTAAACCAGGTCTCAAGCAATGACACTTAAGAGATTAAGTGGAAGAAATATTTCTAGAATGGTGGAATAAGGATTTTTGGAAATACACTCCTCAATAAAAGCAAGAATAACAATGGCAAAATTTTCAAAAGTAACTTCTTCAGAATTCTAGAAATTAATAAAAATTTTGCATAGATCTTAAGAGTGTATATTTAAGAAAAATAGCTGAATCTTGATAAGAACAGCACAATTCGTGCCATTTTAACCTTCTCTATTTTTATCCATCTTTCCTCAGCTCCATGATAACCTTGAATAAAAGCAGCCTTACAAGTATAGTAGCTGTGAAAACTAACAGCCTTGCAGCCCCTGAAGAGGGCAGATGTGTTTGGAGCTCCCCCAAAGTCCTGTATCTAGAGATTTATCATGATTTAAATTGCCTGGTGGTTTCCTGAAAACCTTATTTCTAGACTGTATCTTTATTTAACTTGACTCAGACCTTGCTCAGTGAGAAATTTCTTCCACTAGGATATTTGTTGAAAATAATCAAAGGCAATTGTTTAGCATTACAACTGCAGTGATACCAGGTGGGGATTTCCAAAGGGAAAGTCTGAAGAAAGAGAGGTCGATAGGGGACTTTGGAAAGCTCCAACACATTACTAAGTCTAGAGAGCCATACTTATGTGCATGACCAAGAAAGAAAAGGCACTAATCTCTAGACTCTGGCTGTACTTGGAGCTCTGTAAAAGCAAGTAGTAAAAGCTAAGGAAGAATCATAAACTGCCACAGTGTTGAAATCATGCCACACATACACAAAGAACCCCTCAGAAAAGAAGGGGAAACTTATCGGTTCAAGGCATATCTGTTCAATCATTAGCTGACCACTAAGCTAACCAAAAAAAGACACTTCAGTGGCTTCAAGTAGAAAAGAACATAGATTTTACAGAATTAGTTAGGAAAGTGACTAAGCAAACACATAAGTAACAACAACAATGAACAGCAACAACAACAAACCCTGGAAAGGAGGAGAATCTTATTTTAGAGATTGCCACATTATATTATTCAAAATATCCAATTACCAACAAAAAATGATGTCACATGCAAAGAAACAGGAAAGTATGGACCATACACAGGAGATAAGGAAGTTAATAGAAACTATCCCTTTGGAAGTCCAACTGTTGAACTTACTAGACAAAGACTTTAAATCAGCTATTATAAATATGCACAGAGAATTAAAGGAAACAATGTCTAAGGAATTAAAAAAACATATGAATGCAAAGACCACATGTTGTATAACTCCATTTATATCAAGTGTTTGAGATAGGCAAATCCATAAAGATGGAAAGTAGATTAGTAGTTGTTAGGACTTGAGGTAAGGGGGAATGGGGAGTGACAGCTATGGGTTTCTTTCTGTGGTAATAAAAATATCCTTATAATTAGGTAGTAATGATGGTTACAGAACTCTGTGAATTTACTGAAAACCACTGAATTGTATACTTTTAAAAAGGTGACTTCTACCTGGGCACAGTCTTACATGCCAAGATCATGTGATTTGCCATCTAATAATTCAGTTGCCAAAATGAACATATAAAATCATTGTAGCACATAAGATAAATTTTTTCAAGAAATCAAAGTATTATAATGAAAGTTTTAAAAAAGCTATCAATACTTTTATGAATTTCTTCTATACTATCTTGTTCTATATCTGGGCTCTTCACTTTCTAAACACATTTGCTTATATTTTTGAAATTTGTGGGGATTCTGTTCTGTTTTCTATCTACACAGCTAACATTTAGTTATGTCTTTTCAAGTGAATTCTTCAGACAAAGTGACCTTTTACACACTTCTCTGTCCACATCCTCACAATTCTATAGCCCTTTAGAAATCAACATTATCCCAATTCAGCATTTCCTAGCAAAATCTGAAGAAATGAGTATAAAAGTTGACATTTGGGCCTAGAGAAGCTTGAAGAGATGCCAAAGGTGCTTGGTCCAATTAAAATCATGGCATGGACAAGAAATGATTTTCCTAAGGACTTCAAATTTGATTGACAAGATTTTCAGACTTATAAATTTTTTTTTTTTTTGCTCTAGGAAATGGCCATGTGATAATGAGCCAACATTGAGACTTGCATGATTAAAAAAACTTTCAAAAAGTTTAGGTTTAAAAAAACCTGTAGGTTTTTCTCTCCCTACTCCCCATCTTGTCAAATTATGTAAAAATTTTAAATGGAGTCTAGTAAATATTAAACACTTTATAAGGAAAATAAATGTTTTTATGTTGAATAAAAGACAATCTATAGTTTTATAAAAATATTGTCATTGGAATTCTACTACTTGCCATAGTCTAAAGAAATTTAAAAATGTCTCACTAGATTTAAACAGAATTTTACTTGTAGAAAATGGAATACCAAATTTTTGAAACTGAAGTCTTAAAAATATCTATTGGGGTTTTTGGAAAGGAAAAGCAACATAATCTTTTATGATCGCACGCATTAAGAGGATGAATAAACAATGGAGATGAGCCAGCAGACTCAAAGATTCTAAAAAGCTCCGATAATGATCAGCACTGTGGTTTGCACACTTCCTGGAGAATAGAATATTGCTAGGGTCAAATCCACCCATCCTGGGCATAGATGGACTGTTCAATATGACTAATCTTGAGACTGAACTCGTGTGTGGCCAAATGACCATGGAAAGTCACATCTGGGCATGACTTTTATCCAAGCTTATCAAGTTTGAAAAAGTATTTTTTCTCTACTTTGAGCTATCAGTCTTGTTGCTGAAAATGATGTATCCTGCTTGAGGGATAATAGTTTACAGACTTCTAGTAGTATCTAAAGAAAGTCTTCAATTAAACACAGACTTTTGCTGGAACTTTATAATGTGACCTGAGGAAGAATTTTCAATACTGTGTGCAGGTTTTTATGTTGCTAATGTTTATATATTAACACATTTCATGTTACATATTAATGATGATGGTGATATCTCCATAGAGTATTTTAGAAGTAACAAAAAATTTTTACAGACAGAATTTTACTTTGTCAAACAACCAGCTTGTGAGGTATCTAGGACAAATATTTTTCAAAATGTACTTTAAAACATGTTTTTAAATCTTTATTTTACACTTAAGAAAACTGAAGAGGACTTGAACTCTGCTTGTCATTAGTGGATTGAGGCCTGGGTCCAGGTCTCTCGACTCCAATTTTAGAACATTTTGCATGACCATGTTCTCAATCTGGGCCGCACATTAGAATCATCTGGATGGTGTTTAAAAAAAACCTTCGTGCCCTGGTTGAATACCAGACCAACAAAATCAGAATAGCTTGGCACAATACTCAGGCAAGAGTATTCCACACAGCATCTCAGATAACACCAATGTACAGTCAAGTTTGAGAACCATGTTCTACAATATCATATTTCCTCATTAATGAAAAGTGGTACTAAGAAGTTATAATACATGAGGCCCAAATGTGACACTACAAAGATTTTAAAATATTTATTGTTTTACTCAACAATTATTTATTGAGAAGCACTATTCTAGAAGATACCCACAGTAAACAAGACAAAGTTCCTGGCAGTCTGGTTCTCTCACTGGCATGATTATCAATCACCTTGGCTGGACAGAGTGACCTCGTACAACGCTGAATGCTCCTCACTCTCGCACCACTTTCTTCTTACATGAAGATTCAAAGCACCACAATAGCAGTGAGAGGTGTGAACACTAAGAAATCTTCCATTGTGTAAAAATGCATGTGAAAATCTTTCTCAGAGCTCAATGTAAAAAAAAAAAAATCTGCTGCTGCTGCCTGATCTGCTTCCTGTATTAGATAAGGAGAACCACGTAATCCATCATACTCTTCTTTCTGACCTGGCTACTAGGAGGCTTGGAACTAAGCTTTGTGTATAAGCCTGGTTGGTTCCTTCACTGCGTCTCTTCTGGCACATTTCCCTCTGTGTCAGTCAGGGAGGGTCTTGATCCTCCTGACACTTAAACAAGGTCATTGTGGAGAGATTAATGACAATCTGTGGTGGGTTAAGGGAAACCAACAAGTTATGGTGAAATATCCTGGTGCTAGCTACAGCTGGAAGTGAGCCATTGCGGCCTGGTCAGGAAGGGAAATGAGAGGCGGCAGTTGGTGGATCATGCGAGGAGCTTGAAATCAGAAGAGAGGGCTACTATATGGGAGCTGTAGCTGCTGGTGGAGGACCACAGCCTCTGCCAACCCAAGGTACTACAGGGAAGGAGCCTGGAGCAAACATCCCAGTGTCTATTTCCTCCTACCCTTTAGTCCATTGTCAGGGATGGTCATTGGCTAAACCAGACAGAAATCAGAGGGCAAAGAAGCCCAACTGGTAGACTCCATAGAAGTCAGTGTCCCAGGACACAGAGCTGGTAAAAGATGTGTGTCTTTTATTTTTTGCTACTTATCTTGTGTTCTTTTAAATTTAAAATTAGGCTGAGTATAAAAAGATAAATAAGTTTAGAAAGGGCAGTAAAATCCTAAAAAATGACATCATTTATTGTGGTTGACAACACATAAGACCATCACCATCTTCCTACACGTCCATATTCAGATTTTAGGACTTCTTGAGGGGAGTAAGCCAACACTGGCATCTTTATGACTGAATCATTTCTCTTTGTATGTCTCATCTATATATCTTAGGATAAACTAGAGGGCTGGGTTTTTTTCTGACTCATCTATATATTGCTCTTTAGGGATTTGACTGAAGTAAATTCTCCTGTTATGGTTTTTAAACTCAGCTATGTAAGTCCAGAACTTTATGTGCCATTTTAAAATTTTTATTTCTTTTTTTACATGTTCTTTGTTTAAGACTTTGAAAACACAAGAAGTATAAGAAGATAATCACTATAAACACTTGATCATATCCTCTCTATGTCTTTATGTTTACTTATTTGTTTCTTTTATCACCACCAAGACCCTACCACCACCATTATCACAACAACAGCACTTATTAAGAATCTGGCATTAATCTAAGTACTTCACCATATAAAGTGAAAAACTCTTATAATCTTCACTTTACAACTGAGAAAACTGAGGCAGACAAAGGTTGTGTGATTTACCCAAGATCACATGACAAATGAATGGTAGGTCTGGGATTTGAACCAGAACACTGTGGCCAAAACACTCACATTCTACGTGGCAAAAGAATGATATGCCATCCGTTAAAAACAGGAGCAGCAAAAGGAAAAATAAAGGTAAGGCCATAAAATGGAATCAGGAATTAACTAAAATTTCTAAACCATAAAAACCTTTATTCTTGCTTCTGACACTATACAAAGTTTGCTCTAAGTTCATAGGCTACTGATTCTAAAAAACAGAGCCTGATCACTTACCAAGTGCTTAGTGTTCATAAAATAAAAAAAACAGATCAAATGATAAATACTGTGATAAATGATAAATCAAATACTATGATTGTTGATATCATGACCCAGCAGAGGTAATTTTTTAGATACTTGGCCATTGTGTAATGTAACTAATGCTGTTATTTATTCATTCATTTATTATTTTATTATTATTAAGCACCTACTCTGGGTCAGACATTGTTCTAGGTATCAACAATACAGTAGTTAATAGTGTTTATGTTAGGAATCTTACACTGCAATGGAAGAGACAGACAATAAGCAAGTAAATAAATTTTTAAAATATTATATCAAACAGGGAGAGAGTGCCAGAGTGGAGAAGGGAAGGCTTGCCTCGGCAACATTCCAACTAGTGCAGATGATGAGTTTCATGGTATATGTTTGATAGCATACATCAATAAAGACCAAGTGGAATTCAAGAAAGGCAATTTCATGGAAGATCAGCACAACCTTTGATCAATCTATAGATTTTAGATCCTAATGAAAAACAGATGGACTTCATATCCTATAATTAAACATTGGTAAATATACTTTAAAAATATTTTTTTGTCCAGGAATTTGGTAACCACTGGGTAGCATAATAGTGAGATCTACCCCTAATGAGTACCTGGAGTTAAATATGGAGCAGTGATTCTCAAACTTGAACTTATATTGGAATCTCTAGGTAGGTATATTAAAACCTAGACTACCAGCCTGCCTCAAGAGTTTTTGGTTTAGAGGGTCTGAGACGAAGCCCAATAATTTGTGTTTCTAATAAACTCCCAGCTGCTACTGCTGCTGCTACTCTAGGGACTATTCTTTGAGAACCATTGCTATTGACCTATTACTCTAAAGAGACAGTTCAGGTGGTGACTGTGGTGCATGCTGCGGCAGTGGGTAGGGTAGGGTTGAAAGCCTCTTAGAGAAACTAAGAAATTTAATCTAACACATCTTCTTAGAAAGCTATTCCATTATTTAGTTAGTTATAGTGAGCTGAAGAAGTGCTTGCCCCAAGTAGGGTCAGGCTTTTTCCTGGGGACATTGTCTTCAGAGGGCAACAAAGCACAGACAAATAGGTATTTGAAGTGCTATTGCATTAGCCTGGCCAAAAATGCTTTAGCCTGGAAAACTTTCAGGAAGATGCAAACATATATTTTATGCAAGTAGAAATAATGAGAGTCATAAAAATTGTATTTTATACTTTTTAAAAACCCTTAAAAATGCACGTAAAACATTTTCAAATTAATAAAAGGCTCTTTGTAAACATCATTTTAATAGATACATAACATTCCATGGTGTGATTATATAAAATTTCCTGAACCATTTCCCTTCTGTTTTCGCTACGACAAATAATGGTATAATAAATATCTGTGCACATAGATTTTTGCCCACATTTCTAATTATTCTAGATTTCTCAAAGTGGACCTGATGAGTCAAAATGAGTCAAAATCTTTCTAATGTGCTTGAAACATATTTCCATTTGCCATATTTATGTAGGTATTTAAATGTGAATACTGTTTCAAGGAAAGTGTGACCTTGGCTTACTTCTTTGCCATTTGAATAAGACTAAGCCTTCTTGTTTTCAAAAATAAAAAGCATGTGATTTATCTAGAAGGAAAAGAAATTTCACATCAAAGTCTTCAAAGAAAATTTATGAAAGTCTCTTTGAATAGGCAGCAAATAGAAAGCGCTGCTACACGATACATGGTAAAATTTCCTAAACACCATCTCTAAATATTTCTCTTTCCCCAGGAATGCATCTTTAGAGCAACTGCTCCTAGCCTCCTTCCCCAATCTCTAATCTTTCTCTCTAACCTCAGCTGATCTTTCGCTAGTGCTTCTGCCTTCTCAGGTCTACACTCATTTCGAATAAGTAAACATAAATTCTCCAGTTTTTTTTTTAAGTCAATTTCCAGCCATAACTTTTATTAGTGCAACGAAGGCCCAGAAATTGATTGAGCAAAGAATTCTCTTTAGGAGGCTTTGGAGGGGAAACCCTGTGAAAACTGCTGGAATGCACTGTGGCTGGTTTTGGCCAAAGGCTCTGGGATTGGCTCCACTGTTGAAAGGTTGAATAGCCAAATGTTTCTTCAGTACCGTTTCTGGGTTCCCTGAACTCGTGTAGCCTCAACGAATGCATGACTGGATACATTCCAGCCACTTTCTTTATATCTAATCATATAACAAAGTCAACAATGTGAACAAAGCATATTGGTCAACTTACTAACATTTGAGTATTAATTTTTAAACGTAAGGAAGCACTGTTGATGTAACTTGGAGCAAAAAACTCTTTATGTATTTTACATGTTGAGATTCTATTATTTCTTTGAAGTATGTCTATACTTACTGATTTCAAGAATGTAATATTGTAATGATTACTAATTATTGTAAAAGCTAGCAACTTTATGTGAAAAACAAGTTTTCAAAAATTAAATAGGTAAATCAATTCACAGTCAGTATAAACATTAAGAGAGTGTATTAGCTAGGTAACTTTAGGAAGAATTTTATATACATAAATCTATTGAAAATGTTTGTTAGGCCAGAATAAAATATGCTGCATGTATTTCCTGATGCAAGGATCATGTGAGTCAGATCACAGGAATGTATGTTAATGGCACTCTGAAAACATTGCCATTACACTGCAGTATTTACTATTACTTCCAGGAGACCCCAACCTAATATGAGTTTTAGCTCCATGAATCAATTTTCCTAGGACCAGGTCATCTCTGGATTAACCATACTACAAGTTTTCTTTTTTCTTTTTACCTTTGACCCCCTTCACCCATCTTTTTAGAATCTTTGTGGACTCATTTGGTGTACTAACATTAAACCAAATAACCTTAAAGAAATTATTTAATTTTTAGTGATTTAATCTCATTTAGGCTAGACTGGCTCAAGGAAAAGAACTTTATAAGTGTATCTGTGAATGAATAAAAGCAGTTTGCCAACTTTTCAATCTCAAAATTTTGCAAGGAATAAAACCTTCATAATCAAATACAGCAGCATCATTGGTAAATAATCACTGATTCAGAAATAATAAAAGTATATTGTCTACGGCCATGCTACCCTGAACAAGCCTGATCCTGTCTGATCTCAGAATTAAGCAGGGTTGGGCCTGGTGAGTACTTGAATGGGAGATTACCTAGGAAGACCAGGTGCTGTAGGAGTAAAAATAAATAAATAAATAAATAAATAAAAATAAAAATAAGGAATTGCAAACTGACAAGGTCCTTGCAATCTGTGAAGTCAACCAAGAGTTGCCTCACAGAAAGAAAGAAAGAAAGAAAAAAAGAAAGAAAGAAAGAAAGAAAGAAAGAAAGAAAGAAAGAAAGAAAGAAAGAAAGAAAGAAAGAAAGAAAGAAAGAAAAATATAAACTACGATTAAAACAAAAAAGTACTAGAGAAAAATAAAGTATCTTAAAAACTTCTTTCTCCTCTCCAGTTTAAAGTGACTGGTGCAGACGTGAAGGCAAGTAACCCCAGAAGTAATCTAGTAACTGACAAATCTCAGAAATTATTGCTCCAAATCTTAATAGTAAATTTTTACAATTGAGTTAATAAAAAGGTTAGGTAATAATTATAACAACAACAATAATAATAATAATTTAGATTTATTGTGGTTCCCAGGGGTATGTTGTCTGATTAGGTTATTTGGCTTAGGATGAACACTGATTTCTTTTTTAATCCAGACTTTTGCAAATAAGTCAAAGTGTGTATTTGGTATATCTTTAATTTACTTTAATATTTTTAATTCTTTCAAAGCTCATTAGTGCAAATTACTATTGACTGCAGCAGCAGGAGATTGGGCTAAAAATGCCTCATTAAAATATCCGTTTGGATGTGAGCTTTTCATCTCTCCTCAATGAGGCATTCAACTGACAAAAGAAGAGATTTTCTATTATCAGAAAGTTTTCTCTCATTGAATATTCTTCTCTTCCAAGTACCAAACTTATTATTACTAATTTAGACATGGTATTTTCTTACTACACACAAAGAGGTTTCGAGTCCCTATTTTCAGTTGAAAAATGCCTATTGATGTTCAGAATGGCAAGGTAGTTTAGAGGACATCGTAGTGAGAATCTTCAATTTGCAGATGAAATAGGCCTGAGGAGGTGAAGGAATTAGTCCAAGGTCCAGCAGTTAAGCAGGGAAGAACTGGGCACAAGATCCTGTCTCCCAATATGCAGTCCTGCAATCAGTCCAGAGAAGTAAGTTGTCACCTTTCCAACGTATTTTTTAATTTTTTCTTACTGTTATGCACCTGACCAGAGTTAAGTAACATCTTTTTGTTTCCTTCCCAAATCTGTTTAAATTTCAACTTTCAAGTACTGATAGGACAAAGCCTATTTGATCTCTTTCTAAGTATTTCCTGAGTATTTCAACCTGCTGCCTGGTGGGTTTAATGAGTATCACAGATGACCCATTGATGTTTCCAGCTCAGTGAAGCATTCGTTATTACACTGATTATTACAAAATTTGTTTTGGCAAATGCTCCTTCCCCTTAATTTTTAAAGCCATGTGCATTCAACAGGAAATCTAGTCCATGTGTTTTTGACTCATTTGCACCAAGGTCATTAGAATGTGGTTGGTCAGAGCTAAATGGGCTCTAAGTAGTAGTGCTCTGGGCCTTTTCATAACACATCAGTGATCTTAGCTTCTGCAAGACGTCACCAACCCCACTGTGTGCAGCTAGTGTTCTAACTCTAGCCATTTTAAGTTGACTACATGACATATGCCCTTGTACCTTTTCTTAATTAACTCCATATTTGTGATGTTGTTTTCCTTGGATGACTATGTGAGACAGAGACAAGATTGAGCTCATTGTCTTCCATCTAGAAAGGATATAGAAATAGTGATATAAATAATAATACCTAACTTTTATTCAGCATTTACTATGTACTGGGCACTGTTCTAAGCACTTTCCATGTATTTAATTCTTACAATTACCCAGTGAAGTGGATAGAATTATTATTTCCATTTTAAAGATTGAAAAACAGAGGCCAAAAGTCACAGCTAATAGACCTTGAAACCATAGATCAGATCCAGTCAGTTGAGCTCTAGAGCCAGTGCTTTTGACCACTATGTTATCACTATATGAGACAGTGACTATCTGTCCATGATGAACTGTATTTTCTTATTTTGGATTTGAGATACTACAGTAAATGAGCCTGCTAATATTAGCTTCCTTAGACAGCCACCTCAGGGCTTATATGTGTAAAGATTTGCAATCATTAGCTATATGGCTATTGTAAAAATGCCCATGCAGATCTCTTTGGCTAAGAAGAGAGAAGTTGGAGTTGGATCCACCTGTTCGGGGTGTCTATCTTGCTGTGTCATCTAATCACAGAGGATATCTCAAGACTATAAACAATTCAAGGTGAAAAATGCTGCTCTTGTTCAGGAGACTTGCCTACTCTATTTATATGGCCAAATGGCCCAGGCAAAGCCAGTGCTATGCACATAGGAAATACATGCTATGACACATTAAATTTATTGTTGAAAACCAGAGACATAATTAGAAGATATCAGGATAAACAAGATTGCACCTTTATGGGTAATTTGGGGTAAGGGCTAGCTTACCTCTGAGTTAGGACAAAGTTCTGTCTTTATAGCACCTGTCCATACTCATTTGCACCTTCAATTACATTGTTGAAATCTGGGTGAGGGAGATAGTTATATTTGTCACAAATCAGTTTAGCCACATCTCTGGCCTTTCTCTAAATATTAGTCAAATCACAACACGTTTAGGGAAGGGGGACCCAGAGAACCAAGGGACAGACACTATCTTTAAACCGTGTAAAACAAATTGTGGGTTCCTGAAACTGTGGGAGGCTCCCATTCCTGAGTTTGTGGCTTACTCACACAACCTTAGGCCCCAAAGACATAGTCAACATCATAATTAGAAATAAAGGAATGTTTTATTAGGTGTTCTGATCAAAAGCTTAGTCAATCGACATATCTTCTTGAATAATCTCATCAGATCATCTACTACCCATATTCTGACTCCCAAGTCTCAGCCTATTGCCCATATCTATTTCTTGTATTTAAGAACTACATAACCATTTGCCTGCTAGACACCTCTCTTTGGAAGTCCCATAGAATCTCAAACACATTGTCTAAAATTGAACTTATCATCTCTTCTTCCCAGCTCCCATAATACATTCTTTCCATTTTATTTCTATCACAGTAAGAGATTCTAAGTTTTCTCTCCTTCCTCACTTCCTTGTTTACAGCCAATTTATCAAGTTTTGTCAACTCTACCTCTTTAAAATGTGTTAAATCTGCACACCTGACCTAATTCCTCTTCTCCTTCCACAACTCCTCCACTGCAACTCCTTCCATCAGGCTACAAATATCATTCGCCTGTATTGCCACCACATCATTCTGCCTCCAATCCATTCTTTATACTGCACATATGTATAATAGTCTCTTCAGTGGCTCTCTATTGCCCTTAGAATAAAATCCCAACTTCTTACTGATCTGTCTTTCTCTCTAGACTGTGAGTTCTTTGGGAAAAGAGATTGTAGTCTAATTCATAATAAAATGTTCATTGGATAATATTTTTGAATGAATGAAAGTGCATATACTGGTTCTATTCAATGGCAAAACATCCAAGTCTTCATTTTCTTCCAAAGATGATGGGAGGAAGAGCAATCAGAAATGATGACCTCTGCCTCTCTTGACCAATGCCTTTCAAATGGGAAAGAAGATTAACACTCAGCTTGCCATGTTCCAGTTACGTGCCACCAGGTATTCGAAAGGGATAAATTCATTGAAACCCAAGAGGTGCCCTGTGTATATAACATTTTCATTTTATAAATTATGAAACTGAGTAAAGAATATGCCCACAGTCCTTGCTGGTGAGCTCAGTCTAGGCAGCAAAACAAATACATAAGACTTTATTATGATAATTATGCTAAATACCTCATGGGACAGAAGTAAAAGCAATGAATTTGTTTCAGAAGTCCTAGGAAATGACCATTTAGGATTCTCAGAGGAGGTGACATCTAAGTGAAGTTTTGAAGGACAAATAGGAGTTCATCAGACTAAAAGTGGAGGAAAGTGCTTGAGGCAGAGGGGAAAATACGTGCAAAGCCATGGAAGCAAAACTGAACAAACTAACAAAGAAACAAACAGAAAAACAAAGTCTATGTGTTGTGAGGGGTCTGGAAAGGCTGCCTAAAGACCAGTTGAATGTGCATGTAGGGAGTGTGCACATCTGTGAAGAATCCATGTCTTCTTTCTTCTTATAATGACAAAGAGATGTTTAGGGTTAATTACCAGGAATGCTCTCCCTCTGACATTCCTGATATATTTTCTAAAGGATGAGTCAAGTCTAACTATGCTGTGTATGTATGACTATATATTGAGGAAACAGTAACACAGGAGGGAAAGGGTCTTATAAATGTTACAGCACTGTCTACTTTGATTTGATATATGAAATAATATAAGTTCACTGCTCCCATAAATTTTGAGAGAAGTCCAACTTTAGGGCCTGTTTAAAAGGGTTATTTGACTTTGTGAATAAAGCATTCTTGTTTGCTCTGGAGGTCTTTTGATAACTGAATTATTAGGTTCTTCTGGAAAGGATTTGGTGGTCTAAGTCCTTGGTGGGTTGGGATATGCAGCAGAACTTCAAAGTCAGTTTGTGTGATTTGCTTTGGATGTCAGTCAGTGTTGTCTCTGGAAGGCCCCCTGGAGAAAGGTGGCATCATCTGGCTGCATATTTCATTTCTAACAAGCTAGTTCTCCTGTATTAATCTTTCTATGAGCCACAGGACAATATGGAGATGTCAATGGATTCTGCTAAAATTTGCCAGCTTCTTTTGAGGTTAAAAGGATGCCAAATTCAATGTTGGCTGCTACTTTTAAGAGGTGAGCTATTTTTGTGATGGCAAATTCCCTGGATTGGGGTTCAGAAAACTGGAGTCTTTTCTCAATTTTGCAACTATGAGAGAAAAAGTTAGACACATGGAAGTTTGCTCATTAATGTCCTGTTAGAACATATCTGCATTTGTGGCAGAGACTAAGAGCTTCTACCTATTCCCTTATATTTCCCTAGGAATACCACCTTGAAGACCATTCCCAGTTCCCTTCAGTCCAAAATGGCCAATGAGATATAAGCAAACATTGTAGGGTGACATTTAAATAGTTGGCTCTGTTAATAATCCTCCCCCCATTCTTCCTATTTCCTGTCTGGAATCATGACCTGATAGTTGACACTCCAGGAGCCATCTTGAATGATAAAGCAATCTTGAGGATGGAAACCATGCATTAAGGATGAAGGAGAAGAAAGCTAGAAAGAGCCTGCATCCCTGATGACATCAAAAGCCTACATTCTAGCCATGGACTGCCTACTTCTGCACTTTGTATTATGCAAGAGAAAAAGAAACCTCTAAATATGTTTAAGCCTATGTTATTTGGGTTTTCCCTTATATGCAGCTGTAAACAATTCCTAATGGGAAACAGTTTATTCTCTTCTATCACATATCAGCCTTCTCCAAACAGCAGGGAATTAATCTGTCAGCAATTCCAGAGAAAATAGACAATAATGGTTCAGAACTGAGGTTTAAGAGTCAGACTGCCTCGAGGAGGCACTATCCTGGCTCTTCCACTCATGAGGACATGACCTTGAACAAATTTCTTAACTGTCTTGTGGCTCAGTTTCCTTTTCATATAATATGGATAATAATAGTACTTACCTTAAAGGGTGGTTATGAAGATCAAACTAAAAGGGAATCTATGTAAAGAGCTTTCAGTACGCCCAGCACCTAATAACCACTCGGCACATATTAGTTATCGTTATTATTATTTTATTTTATTCTAGCTCTGTGAACCTAGAAGTCACCAGCAGAGAAATTCCAAGAAAGGGCTGGGGTTGTTTCAGCTTGGGTGAAGGTCCGTATGCCCAGGAAGATGGGACACTAGGATCAACCTAGCCTGGGTTGCACACCCACCTTGGTGGTGGTGGTGTTGGTGGGAGAGGGAGTTAATCTAGTGTGGTACCAGAAAGGGACAAAAAGAAGAGTGCTGGAAAACGAAGACCAAGCTCTCACATGTCTCTTATTTGCCTCTTGAGTAGGGGTCTTCAAACCCTGGGCCATGGACATGTAGCTGTCTATGGCCTGTTAGGGATAAGGCCACGTAGCACGAGGTGAGTGGCTGTAAATACAGATTAACATTAGCAGAGACCTTAAAAAACGATTGTTTGCAAACTCATATCAAAACTCATCAGTGAGTGGCATGTGATAGTTAAGCTGCATCTGGTGACAGGCTTTATAGTGGCAAGTGAGTTGATGTACAGCTGTATCTGGTGGCATCTGCTTCTGCAGCAGAATGAGTTGTATAATTATTTCTTTATATAGTACATTGAAATAATAACAGAAATAAAGTCCAATAAATGTAATGTGCTTGAAACATCCTGAAACCACCCCACCCCCACCCTGCCCTGGTCCGTGGAAAAATTGTCTTCTACGAAACAGGTCCTTGGTGCCAAAAAGGTTAGAAACCGCTGCTCTTGAGGATATTGAGAAAATATGTTTGCCAAACTCCCTTCATTTTTTTTTTGGTATCAATTGTGTAAGGAATTGCTGTTGTCAGCATTCTCATCAAAGTCTTTGGGGCCTTTTTCTTTCTTATCAGGCTTACATTTTTTTTTCCCCTCAGGGCTGAGGCAGCTCCTGAAAGGCTCTGCAAAGCTAAGACTCCAATCTCTCCTCCCCTCCCACCACTACACTGGTGATGGGAACAACATACTGTACAGAGAAAAGGTCACAACATCCTCTACTGAGCCAGTTACTTTCAGGGGGGAAATGCTTCTATGACTAAACTGCCAATAAGGGTCTGTAGAAGAAACACACAACAATCCTAAAACTAAACAGCTGCCTGGTGTGTGGAATTGTGCTGTAAAATTTTCCAGCTTTCTACATGTATTAATCATGTCTTTTATTTTCTCTGCTCTGATGCTTTGATATCTTGGGGCCTTGCTGTCCCTGGTGAGACTGCCCCTTCCAGTATTAGCTAATTCATAGAGGTAGCACTAACTAGCCCAGGAGCTTACCTTTCAAATGCAAACCAACCAATATAGAGCTCCTATCCCCAACAAACTTCTCTGCTGGATTCTCATTCTCTGGGCTACTATCCACCTTCCCTAATCATTCAAGGCCAGGTAACAGACAAGTAGAAACTTCCCTATGCCCCAGAATGCACTGAATTTACTCAAACTAGCCAACCCTAAGCCTGCTTTATGGTTCCCTCCCACGACAACCACCATAAAGGTTTTTGCCCTTGACCACATTTTCTCCTCACTCCACCTGCATACTGACCAACCCTGGTGCATCCCCCTATGTGGCCCTGTGTGGTGTGCTGTGTCTCCTATTTCTAGGGATCTGTGAGCACAAGAAAATTATTCCTTCATGACAGTCATTCTCATGTCTGCATGTCTTATCAGGCCTGATTTAAACAAATTCGGGGTACCCTTGTGGGTGCACGTGCATGTTTGCGCATATGTGCATGTTCACGTACATGCGCAAGTATACACAAGAATGCAGTGTTTAGGAAATAGACTCAGACTTACTTTTTTATGCTCCAATTTCCTCCTTAAAGGGTTATCTTTCTAATGAATCATGACATGGGTTTCTTTTTTTATTTTATCGAACTAAATCTCCTGGGAATATATTTTGTGTCCAAAGGAGAGAATATTAAAAATATTTAATAAACCAAGTTCATTGTTATATTTTAACAACTAAAACATTTCTTGGAGTCTATGGGGTCTTTCTGGTGATTTTTAGCATCTTAAAACAGTAATCTACTGGGCATGTCCAAAAGTGCAAGAAATAGGTTGTGATCAGTGAGTAACTCCACCTTGCAGAGTAGGAGGTTGGCAGAGTGATGGGATTACTTTTGGAAAAAGTGAAGCTAACCTTTCACCAAATTCAAAAGGTGCTGGCACTGGTTTTGTTTCAAGTACATTTTTTCAAGCTTTTTTTGTTTCTCAAACCACCCAGAGTTTTGAAGCGACAGATGTTTTTAAGGCTCTCTCCCCATCACTGTTACCAGAAGTTCCAGGAGAATAGAGCTGTTGGCCTTAGTATGGCTCTCCTAAGATGAGCTATTTTCCAGGTTTCTGGGAGGTCTGTGTCCATGATCGTATAATAATGCAGTTCTCTGGTGAAATCTTTGTGAACCACTGTCTTGTTACTCACATGATTGTTGAGGGTAAAGGTCAAAGTTCAACACAGCTGATGTGCTGAAAGAATAAGAAAGTTATATTTTTCTATCATAGCCACAGCTTAGCTCTAGACCTAACTTACCTAGGACAGTTCCTGACTCAAGCCTAGGAGCTGAGAGCTCATGGCAGCCCTCCAGAAAGGATTTCTCCTGACTTTCATCCTCTCTGTCCAGAGTGAGGATTGATGAAGAAAGGAAACCAGAGTTTACCAGAGATTTTTCTTTTGCTTTGTGCTTTGCATGTATTACCTCACCTAAAATCCTTAAAACAACTAATGAGATAGAAATTATTGCCATTTTTCAAAAATTAAGAATTTGCTCAAGGTCACACAACCAGATTCATAGCTAGATCTGACTACAACACTGTACTGAATGTACTATGCCAGTGACTCATGAAGCAAGACCAACATCGCCTGGAACTTGTTAGAAATGCAAATGCTGGAGCCCCAGACACATTGACTCGGAACATCTGGGTTTTAACAAGCCCTCCAGGTGATTCTGATGCACTCTAAAGTTTGAGAACCACTGTACTCCACCATACTTTGTCTTCTTGTCTTTCATTCCCAAGCGTAGGCTTTGAAGCTAGACAGACTAGAATGCCGCTTTCTGATTAGGTGACCATAATCAAGTTTATGTCTTTGAGTTTCTGCATATAGTTGACCCTTGAATAACACAGGTTTGAATTAAGTGGGTCCACTTATATGCAAAATTTTTTTTCAATAAATAATGTACAGTAAATATATGTTCTCTTCCTTGTGATTTTCTTAATAACATTTATTTTTCTCTATGCTTTCTTTATTGTAAGAATACAGTGTATAATACATACAACATACAAAATATGTGGTAATCAACTGTTTATGTTTATTGTCAAGACTTCCAGTCAATAGTAGGCTGTTAGTATTAAGTTTTTGAGGAGTCAAAAGTTATATGCAGATTTTCAACTGTGCAGGGTTAAGAGGTGGGTGATTGGTACCCATAACCACCACTTTGTTCAAGGGGTCAACTGCATTTATTAGTAAAGTGAAAATAATAATTATATCTCAGGATTGTTGATGGGATTAAATGAGTTAATGTATGTAGAACACTTAGTACTGCACCTGGTAAAGAGAAATGAACAGTTGCTATTACTATAAGTACTATTACCTTTTCTGCCTGTCAGAAAAGTGGCGGAAATAAGTGAGATTCTTAGATAAACAGAATCTTCAATGTAAATACTTTCCTGTCCCACCCATGCCGAGTAAGCTATTCCTTTTCCTTTGCAAATATATCCATGGTGTTACTTATCACATTGTCTTCTTTGCTCATGTCTATTGTTTATATACCTAATGCAAATTAGTGTTCAATAAATGTCTGTTAAAAAAAAGACTGCTTGATCTCCTATTGTAATTTATACATGCCCTCTGTGAAAGGCAGAATAATGGCCGCTCAAAGATGTTTACCTCTTAATCCCTGAGACCTATGAATATGTTAGGTTACAGGGCAAGGGGAGAGTTAAGGTTGTAGATGAAATTAAGGTTGCTAAGTAGCTGACTTTAAAATAGGTAGATTAACAGGAGTTATCTGTATTCAATGGGTCTAATGTAATCACAAGTGTTCTTAAATGTAGAAGAGGGAGCTGGAAGACAGAACCAGTGAGATGCAGTGTGAGAGGGATTCACTTTGCTATTGCTGGCTTTGAGATGGAGGAAAGGGGCCACAAGCCAAGGATTGTGGGCAGCATCTAGAAACTTGGAAGGGCAAGAAAACATATTCTCCCCTGGAGCCTCTGAAGGAATGCAACCCTGCCGACACCTTAATTTTAGCCTAATGAGACTCGTTTTGGGATCTGATTTCCAGAACTGTAACATAATAATTTGTGTTTCTTTAGGCCACTAAATTTGCGGTAATCTGTCACAGCTGCAATAGGAAACTAATACATCATCCTTGGCTCCATTATTACAACTAGGTTAGAACTGACTAATTTTCATTAGTTAACCTAACTACCTACATCTGCCCTTCCTATCAGCAATAAAACCTCTAACCACGGCGCTGGGACATTAAAAAGAATTTTCCACTGTACAATTATCATCTGAGAATGAACCCATAGATACATGTTTAAAAGTCTTTGACACAAGGTCTAGGGCATGTCCAGCTTCTCAGAATTTGGCACTTCTGAATGCTCACCAGTGAGACCAGGGGATTTTCATGTGTATCCTTGGAACTCAGCCTCTGGACGCTCACCAGAGAAGGTGTGAAACAGCAGCCCATGAGTAGAGAGTTATTTCAGCAGTCATCTCTGCTGGGGGCACCTCCTTCCCGAGCAAATCCATCTGTCTGCATTCTGTTGGGCAGGAGCCACTCATAGGGGATCTGGTCTCTGCCTTATGCCAGCTCCACGGAGAGCCAAATGTGGCTCTGTCAGCAAGTTGGAGATCAAAGAGCTACAACTCCCAACCCCCTCAGCTAAGCTGCATCAGAGAACAGAGGCCATATTGAGTACCTCTCTCTCTCTCTCATGGGGATTCTGCTGGCCATTTCCTTACACAGACCCTTTTACCATGGCTTTTCAGGACCTGAGAGAGACCTTGACCACTTCCATAGTTTTGGGTTCATTTAAAAAAAAAAGACATATCAAAACATGTTTTTAAAAATTGTAGTATATTTTAAATGTTTACATTTAACATATTAGCACTTTTAACCCCTGAAGGAACAATGCAATATAATGATGTTATTCACAAGAAAATCAAGACTTATAAAAATATTAATTCATAGTATATGAGAGAAACCATAGACAGCGAATGGGGTATACATTATACTGACATAATGAACATCTTCTTTGAATGCTGCCTATTCATCTTTGTGATTCTGTAAATTTCATGATTGGGAGCTAATGCTAAGAGTGTACATATGAGCCCCACTGTGAATGTGAAGCCTCAGCTGAGCAGACCCTCTGCCCCACACTGTCTCTGCATCTGCCCTGCCATCTGCTTTCCCTCAGTGCCTGAAGTGGTATCAAACATTCCTGTCTCCACTGGGAATGACAGCGAGTAATTTAGTGACGACCTTTTATGATGAGATCATATTAGAGGCTGTAAAAAACATACCACTCCCAGGAAAAAGGGGATGTACATCTGAGATGGATATATGGCTGGCATGTATGCAGACTCCAAACATATATTCCTTCCAGCTGGTCATCAATTTCAGGAAACAGTATTAGAAACCTAGAGTTGGAGAAACATAACTCTCAGGCAGAATTTATAAAGTTTTTAAGGGTAGTTTTTTAAGTCCTGCAGAGAGACTAATTGCTAGGAACTCTCCAGGACCAGGGAGGAAAAAAGTTTATCCCATCTGTGTATGTCCCATTGTTTTTTAAAAATCTGAATTTAGGGAGGTGGGTGGCATCTCTCAGCTGTAATGACCCAAGAGAGGCCAAGCATTTGCAAGAGATGCAGTCTCTTTTCAAGGCCAACATAAATGTTGGAAGTCATCAGTGCTCCCCTAAATGGACTAACATGAAATTGAGAAGTCTCTCCTCTATCCCCTATCACCATGCAGTTGCCTGTCCCTAAATATTTTTATTTTAACATGAGAAAACAAATAGTAATGCCAGAAGATAATCTATCTCAGCATTAGCCATACTCTCTGGCCTGCAATGTTTATAATTTTTTTCCAATTGCATAAACTATAGAAAACCACTTTTACATTGCAGAGTTATTGCTGCACAAGAGAACCAAACAGTTACTTTTTTATTGTTAATAATCAAAAAGTTATGAAACCATAAATGAAACCAAAATTCCAAGTATAATGAACCTATGGCGATGGTCCAAAGTGAATTTCCTTCCCTCCCTCCCTCCCTCCCTCCCTCCCTCACTCCCTCCCTCCATTGCTTGCTTCCTTCCTTCCTTCCTTCCTTCCTTCCTTCCTTCCTTCCTTTTTTCTTTTTTCTGTCTTTGGTGGTAAGGCTCAGGTCATGCTCAGTCTAAGCTTCTTTAAGTCATTTGTGATAGCCTGATTATAAAGTGTGACATATGGATGTGTAGGCAGGAAGACTTTAGAATCACCAGAAGAGTTTTAAAAATACTGATTCCTGAATTTTGTCTCCAGAGATTTTTATATAATTCATCTAGGGAGTGGTTTGGGCACTAGGATTTATAAAAGCTCCACAGTGGTTCAAATGTAAAATCAAGATTAAGTAAAATCAATGCTAATTTAGTCAAACTGTTGATGTTGGGGGTTTTGATAGATGTAACCTAAAAGTGATGCTATTTGGCTATTAATGGGTTAGTTTATTATGGCATGGTTTTACACATTCAAAATGAGGCAGGAAGGCAGAAAAAAATTGTATTGGTTTGAAATAATATAGTTTCAGTCACATTCTTTTATGTTCTGTCCTTCAATCTGCCAGTCTGCTTCAAACTTGCTAAAGTAATATTGGCAGAGTTTCACTGTGGGCTGCTGACGTTTCTGGGCTTCGAGGTCTGGCTATGTTGCACAAATTTGATAATAATTCTACCACTACAACTGGCCGACTCTAGCCAACTGCAATGGGTGTGAAGTCAATTCCTTGGAGCTCTTCTAGCAAATATTTTTGGCATGGTTTCAAGACCATCAACAGGATTCTATCCTTGACATCTGGAACACCCATCTGAGATGCAAGCAAATAGTTTTGAAATGAAGTTAGTTCTCTTGACCAATTAAAGATATGTGCTTGACAGAAACTCTGTGTAATTCATTAGCTGTCCAGCTAGTTTCTAGCAGGTATGACTTCCTAGTGATTCTGGATTACTAATTGTTGGGTGATCAGCCTGGAAGCTAGAAGGCAATGTGGCGTGAGTTCTGGCTGGGGATGATTTAATTAGGATGGTCAACCACTTGTCAGCAATTATTAGTGCTGCCTTTGGATAAAACAGAACACAAGTCTGGTACTACTCTTTATTCCAATATGCATGTGGCATTTAGTTCCCCTTTTAGAGCTATACTGTAGTGCTATTGGTCATTATAGCACCATAGAGTTTTACTTATAACTGAGAGATTTTGGACATTGTAGAGGCATGTTTATGTGCTTTCCATTACAGCAGGGTTTCTCAACCTTAGCACTACTGACATTTTGGGCTGGATAATTCTTTGTTGTGAGAGGTTGTCCTTTGTATTGTAGGATGTTTACCAGCACTCTTGCCTCTACCCACCAGATGTAAGGAGCATTCCTCTGGTTGTGATAACCAAAAATGTCTCAAGACATTGCCAAGTGTTCTCCAGGGGAGTGAGGATTGGAGAGTGAAATTGCCCTGATTGACAATTAGTGAGAGGTTCCTCAGATTTTATAATATAAGAAAAATAAGATTTTCTACACAAAGGCAGAATGATGATTATAAGCCACTTGCTAAATGTCCACCAGTACAAATGAATTTCCTGTCTTTAGTTGTCAAACACAACAGCTTTGATTTTTTTAGTCATCTTTGTAAAGATATGTGCTCAGGAGCATGTAGCACAATGCTCTATTCACATAGTAGGTCCTCAGTAATGTTAACTGAATGAATAAAAAGACCACTCTTTCTTCCACTTCTATCCATGTGGTGGTAGGGCTCTTGGAAATTTAACATGTGGCCTTGCCCAAGCCAATCAGACCATCTCGTTTTTCTGGACATAGTAATGAGTTCCAGGCAAACACCTAACTGTAGTTGGTTTAGCAACATGAACCACAGGACTCATTGTAAATGTTGGACAAACACATTCAGCTCATCTTTTCTTTCTTTTGGCTGGTTTTTAACTTGGAAAGAAGTGTCTCCTAGAAATTCTGGCAGTCATCTTACTATTAAAAGATATTATAAGAAAGCCTGTTTGAGAGTCACTCTAGAGAGAGGCAGATCCTGGAGCTATCATTTGTGCCCCTAGGGCCAGTGGTCTTTCTTGCCACATCCACATCCACAAGACTTCCCGGTTGCTTGGGCCAATATGTTCCCACCGGTTTATTTATTTCCATTCTTATTATCTCTTCCTTAGGCCAGTTTGAGTTGGGTTGTTTATCACTAAGGTCAAAAGAGTCCTCATTTAGACACTGCCCTACACAAGATCTGGCCTGTTGTGTGTGTGTATCAGTGACCTAATAACACTCACTGAAAATGCTGATTTAGGACTGTATAATCTTGGTATTGACAGGATCTTAGAAATAATGGTCTTGCCATCACCTAATTCAGGGGCTTCTCTACCACATCTTTGTCAGAAGAATATTGGGCCACTGCTTGAATGTGTTGGGATATTGAGAACTTGCTTAACTCTGCCTATCTTTCTATGAGTCAGCTCTGGCTGTTAAAGAATTCTGCATACATTAAGTCAAATCTGCTTCCAAGAAGCTTGCATCTTAGAATCAAGGTCTATAGCTAGAAATAACAAAAATATTTATCTTATAGTGAAAATAAATGTCATATCTTGTCTTTGTCACTTTTTCTCCATCTCAACCATTCTCAGTTGCTTCCAGCCCCTTCTGAAAAGCTGTGTTCCAAATTTCTGTTATTGTAAAGAGAAGAGATTTTTGAATAAAACAGAACTAAGGTTGCAAACCATCTTCATAGCTTTTTATTTGTGACTTTAGAAAAGTTACTTATAGTTTTCTAGCATATGCATTTTCATCTGTCACAGGGGGACCACATTAGCTCTCTTAAAGGGGCTGTGGTGAACATTCCATGGGGTGATGCTTGTAAAGTGTTTTTAGCTCTTTATTTAGTACCTGACATGTTTATGTGCTGTGTTCCATAAATAATCTTTATCTTCTTCATTTTGTTGGGACACAACTTTAGGGTATTCGTTTAAAATACGGCCTCCAAAATTCAACACTTTATTCCAGTTGGGATCTGACCATCCTAATATTTTGATAACTCTGCTTTGTTTATTTAAGGCTTCTCATTTGCTTTAGTCATCCAAATTGGCATAGGTGGCCCTAACAGTCACATTGTCAGGGTCATAAAGAGTGCAGATTACATGTAGTTGTCTTCCTTGCCATACTAACGGATGGAAATTCGTGTAATCAGAAATGTGATCTTGGCCCAGAACCATCAACACAGAGGTCCAGCTTCTCAGCTGATGGCTGCTTGAAATCAAGGTTGCATCTAGTGCAGGTCAAGAGGCCTGTTTTCCTTTCCACAGCATATCTTGCTGGCCTTCGGGAAAAGGATGCTGATGTTTCCATTGGCAGGTTGTAACTCACAGAATGAAGCAAATCTGATTATACGATAGAAAGACATCCAGGAAAATAAGCACAGGACAGTGCTCTGTGGCCACATGGAGACTGTCAAGGCTAAAGCAAGCTCTTTAATGTCCAGCCAATGTTTGTAGTATGTGAAAGTTGTTGTTCAGTGTCTATGCTGATTGGTTTTACTTTGTCCTGTGAGAAAAACTTTCCCAATTATTCATTTTTTTAAATATAGCCCTTCCACAACAAAAACAACAACAAAATCTCAGTGATAAAAATCCCAACTCAAACTGTTCTAAGCAAGAGATAATAAGAATGGAAATAAATAAACCAGTGAGAGCATATTAGCTCAAGTCATGTGGATATGGATGTGGCAAGAAAGACCACTGGCTCTAGAGGCACAAATGGTAGTCCCAGGATCTGACTTGCTTTTCACCTCTCAGCTCTGCTCTATCTCTCTAGAACGACTCTCAAACAGGCTTTCTTATAACATCTTTCAATAGTAAGATGACTGCCAGAATTTCTAGGGGACTACATTCTTCCAAATTCAAAACCAGCCAAAAGAAAGAAAAGCTGAGCTGAATGTGTTTCCAAAGAGTCTTGTGGTTCACTTTCATAAACCAGCTACAGTTAGGTGTGTGCCTGGAACCTATCACATTTTAGACACTGTTATAAAAGTAATAATAGAAGAAAAAATAATAAGAGCTGCCACCTCTTGGGCAACTACAACTGTAGGTTCATATTCTCTCCATTTATAAAATTAGACAATGAGATTCAGAGAAAGTAAGTCACTTGCCCAAAGTCATGTAGCTTAAAAAGCATGGTCAGGATTCAAATTTCAGTGATTCTAATCTAGAGCTCTGCAGTTAAACCCCACACTACCATATTTTCACAGTGGTAGTTATGTGACATGATGGAGGTGTTAGCTAGAGCTATGGGGGTAATCATTTTGTAATATATAAGTGCATTGATCAACACCTTGGGCAGCTTAAACTTTCATAATGTTATATTTCAATTGCATCTCAATAAAGCTGGGAAAAAAAAAGTTGTCTGGACAGGCAAAGGACTCTCATTAGCACTTCCTTCCTTCCAGACTCAGTCAAGATAGCTCTTGCCTTTGTGTCCTCAGCCTCGGGAATTCCTCTAAATTGCTTCCTAAGCCAACCTCTCTCACTACACCTTGCCCATTCCTCACTGAGGGCCTTCTCTTTGGGTTCCTCGGTCTCTGCCAGTTTGCATTGGTTTCATTATATATATCTTCCCTTGCTACACCCCCATGTAGGATAGGGATATCAGTTCTCTTTTGTTCTGCCAGTCCTTTGCTGGCTGACAGTTTACCTGCCCCCTATAAACATGCAGGTACCCTCCTGCTGGAAGGAAAAGCCCCAGTCTAGGGGTGAAGTCACCCAGCACATAATCTCTGATTTAAAGAGGTTTTGAGTCATTATGTGATATCTGATCATCGAGTTTTATTTTTACATCCCGAGAAGGGGAGTTAATAGGGTTAGAAAGGGAAAGAGATGAGTGTAAGGATGACAGGAAAGAAAGAGAAGAGAGGGAAGGAAGATAAGAAGTATGGAAAAATGGAGAGATGGGCAGAGAAACCGAGACTGGTTGAGTGATCTCAGTGACATGTTAAAGCAATTTGGTCGTATTTGTGAATAATTAACAATTTGTTATGGTAGGAAGAAGAGAACAGGTCTGCAGGTGCTGCTTGGTTCGTTGCTGCAGAGGGAATATTAAAATATCAGTTACTGTGAGCAGAAGAAAAACAGCATGTGAAGAGAAATTCCCAGTTTGTAACAAAGCATGGGTTTTTCCAACTCTCTAGCTTATATTTCTCTCCAGGGGAACTCCAATCCCCCTCTCCCCAAAATTTATAATAATAATAAAGTGCTTGGAAGATGAATTTGAATTTCCTGTTAATTAAAACATTTGTGAGTTCAAAGTACTAAGAGGTGAAGCTAAAGGAGCTCTAATTTCTTGCAGTGTTTTGGTGGTGGTGGCAGTATTGTTTAAAAATATTCTATTCTCCTTCAACTGCAGTTGAATCGGGTACTGCAATGTCCTTGACATGGTTGATTGGGATGGAGGATGGAGAAGGAAGAGGTATGATTTATGCTTCGAGGAGCTCAGCAGCCACAAGGGAAATTTAGAAAACAAGACCAGATTCCCTCCTCCTTAAACAGTAGAAAAAAAATACACCATGATCTAGTATTAAATAAGATAGTACTTACTCCTTTAGCAGTTCCAGGTGTAAACCTCGTTCATTTCCTTAGGGATGCCTTTCCTGACTTCTTAGAATAGATCAAGCCTCTTGTTTTTTGTCTTCATAGTATCTTGTAGTTTTCCTTTACAACACTGATCATAGTTTGTAATGACATATATTTATATATTGCATTATAGATATATATTGTAATTATATGTTTTTTGTGTGTGATTTTTGAAAAATTCATCTCTCTCTGGCTCACCAAACTATAAATTCCATAGGAAGCTTGGTTCTGCTCTACTCAAAAATTGTGTGTGCCAGCCTCTGACACAAATGTCAGGTACTCAATAAAAATTTTGAATAAAAGACAAATAAAAACGTTAAGAATTTGGAAAAAAATAGCATGTGTCCTGGACTACTAAGAAAGATTTTACAAAGAAAATTAAATTTTATCAGACTTCTTTTATGAGGAATTATGAAAGAAATTTCTTTCAGATCTTAGTACCAAGAGACTGGGTTTCCACTGGAAAGAAATATGGTCTATGTTTATGGTTATGGAGTCTGTCAATTTTACATATTAAGATATTTTTCCTTTGCTTTGGCTTCTTGGAAGCTCAGAGACAATTTTGTTAACTATTTCCGAATAACTGTACGTTATATTTTAATGTACTGATGTTGCCTGACTTTAAATATTTTCCCACCCTTAATTTTCTCTTACTAATTTTCTACATTTGTCTATGTTTTAATAATGTAAATTACACCCCATTTAAAATGAGCTTTGCTGTAAATTAATGTTTAAATAATGATTATTTATGCCCAAATTAATGTATGGCAAGCTTTATGAAATACTGATATTTTAAAATGGGTTTTGGCATTCTTAACTAATCTTTTGTTGAAGATCCCCTCCAGGAATTACTTAAGATAGACACCCTGTGTCAGGTGGATCATGTCTGATGGTTAAAATTAAGATCCCAGCCAGAAGCAGAACTTTATTTTTGGTGACAAACTATCACCTTTTTTTAAAATCATGAGACAGTATTATATGAATTATTTAAAACTTCCAAGAATTTTGGCCAAGTGAATTTGATCTCATGCCAACAGTTCGTCTGCTGTCCATAACTCTGTCATGCATTGTGGTTGATCTAGTTGGAGAAACAATTTTAATATTATGTCTTAGTTACGATGGGATCAAATTGTTGCAACATTCCCACAAGGGAATATTTTGAAGAAATTAATGTCCCATTGTTTTCTGTTGCCTTCCTTTGGATTCAAAGTAAAAGCTATAACTTAAAAGCTTATTTTTGGTAGGGGTCAACCAAATAACCATAATCTATTCCCACTGTGTGATTTTTTAAATTGAGTTAGTTTGAAGAAATATAATAAATGTATTCTATAGTATTGTTTTTCTATTTTACTATCTTAAGCCACTTCAGATGATGACAGAACACCATATTTTTGAAGTCTTTCATTTATTTTTTTTTAGTTTAATAGTTATATTGCAAAGCTTTTGGAACATCTTATATTGTCTATTTTTGGCACTTCATCCAGTACCTGTTTACTGAAACCACTCTTAGTAAGTCTATTTGGTTAAAAGATTCAGCAAATATTAATGTGTTTCCAAGGAAGATGTTAATTATCATTTAAGCAATTACTTTAAAAATTAATTGAAAGAGAATTATGGCAAGAATTAGTAAATTACTAAAGATCTATAACCACAGCGAAATTTAGTTTGTTTGAAGGTAAATAAGAATTTAAATAGGTCTTTTGAATATGAAATACACACCGGTGTGGTAATACGGAAGAGTTATTTATAATTCTCAAAGTCTTTGAGCTAAAAGGTATATATTTAAGTATAATAGATTCTTAAGTGTATTCTAATGTACACATCACTCATCGGGTCTTTGTGACATTGGGCAAGCCATCAAGGTCTTATTTGTATAAAGACCACTTAGGCTTCCTGGAAAAGTATTAAAGAGATGGCACTGGAAATTAAAATTAATACCCTCAAATGAGATAGATAATCCCCACTCCAACCACTGAAGGAATGTCTTGGGGTTTTAAGGAACTCAGAAGAATATAAGAGAATATAAGAAAGTTACACAGAGACTCTTCCTGAGGTTGGTGCCTGATACACAGGGAAAAAGACCCAGTGGGGCCATAAAATTGCCTCTTGCCAAGGTCCCTAACCTTCTCAAGGTGGGAGCTATAAAAAAAACTGAGATTATTAACATTTGAAGGCCAGTTATAGATATGTTCACTGGTTTGGGTGCTCATTAGCAGATCAGCCTATAATTATAGCCTGATCCTTCACAAAGAGATCACTTACTCCAACTCTAGTGTTATTTTCTGATTTTCCTATTTGAATCTCCCAAACAAGCCATCTTCTCACCATTCACAGAATTTTTCTTGTTTGATTCTGACTACAGAATGACTCACAGAAACTTAGAAATGGGACTACCTTGGAGTTGAGGGTTTGGGAGGAGATAATGGTGAAGATTGACGATGGTCACAGCTGACATTGATTGAGACGCAATGTTAGTGTTGTAGTATTGTCAGTGTGTGTACAGACCCTGGAGCCAGACTGCTGTGGCTTTGAGTCCTGGCTCTGACACTTACCAGCTTTGTAACCTTAGGCAACTTATCTATATTTTGGTTTCCTCAACTATAAAACTGGGGGTATAATAATGGTGCCCTCCTCAGAAGGTTATTAATATTCATAAAGCACTTGCAACAGTTTCAAGCACATAGATAGTGCATTATATTTGAGTGTTGAATAATTTGAACAATTTACACGTGCTCTTTGGCTATGGTGAGAAATCATAAAAAGTGTCAAAGAGTATTCTATCAGCTATATTGACAATGACTTGTAAACAGAAGAGTATTCTATAAGCTATATTGACAGAAACTTTAAGACAGAAGAGATAAAAAGGTATGAGAACAAGTCAACAGTGGGAATCCCAAAATGTGACATATTACGGCTTATATAAATTATAGGGGAAACTTCAGAAAGAAAAAGATCTGCTGGGCCTTGTGAAAAAAGCAAAAAATGTGATGATAGATTGGTTTGGGGGAATGAAATTGGAAATAAACTATCCTAAGCTTATAATCTTGAGAGATTAGAAAGATGATGGTGCTGCTGACAACAATGAAAAAATTTGGAAAGAGATGCCTGTTTCTGTAGGAGAGACAGGAAGCTTAAGCCATGTCAATATGGAAAAAACAAATGGACCATCAGAGTTAAGCTTATTATGGCCTGTTCATTTGACAGATGGGCTGCAGCTGAATCAATTGTGATGCTTCATTAGGATGTCAGAGGTGTTTGAAATGTCTCACGCCATGGTCTGGTGGTTTTGCCATTCACATTCGCCATTCTTGTGCTTAGGCTGGGTTTGTTATTGAGGTCCTGCTTCATTCCAGAGCTATGCCATGTGGTCATGAGTAAACCTGGAAGAACAAAAAGAATATATTGAGCTCTAATAGATATATCTCCAAAGTTTAAATCAATATGTGCTTCCATCAGAAAACAGAACTTGGCTGAAAGATATGATGGGTTTTTTTTTTATTTGCATTGTCTTAATGTCACAAGAGAGTAATTTAGCTAACACATAGTGATTGCTGGAGATTGTTCTGAGCTCTTTATGTATGCTAACTCATCAAATCATCACAACCACTCTACAAGGTAGGTAATATTGTCCTTATATTGAAGAACAGGAAATTAAAGCACAGTGAAATCTGATGGTCTTAGGTTGAATTCGGCAGAATTCTGAGATGAGGATTTATGCGTAATTGATTTATTAAGGAAGTGCTTGCTCCCAAGGGAGACCAGTAAGGAGCAGTGGAGCAGAAGGGAAGAAGAGAAGGCCAAACAAGGGTCTGATAGGGACAGAGTCCTACGGAAGGGAGAGTCAGCCTAATCCTACAGGGGAGCTCTGGGGTGTAAGTTATAGCTCAAAGTTTCTCCAGTCAAAGGCACGGGAGCTGGGCTTTCATACTCCCATGGCTGAAAGTTAAGGGCTGTCTGCCCTATGGTGATGTACCTCTGGCTCTCTGCACTTGTTCTCAAAGTGGCTCAAGTTAGCCTGAAAATCCTGCAAAGAAGAGTTGCAGATACTGCCTGCAGGACACAAAAGCACAGCAAAGGTAGAAGATGGAGGTATGGCTCAAGAAGTATAGGAAGGAGAGGGGATCTGATGGAGGGCAACTCTATTGGCCTCACCAGTGCTTCGGGCACCTGACATCATCAATCACACAGCTGAAGGGGATCAATCAAGCAGACTGATTTCCCGCCCCCCACGGGGGTTGACGGGGAGTGTTGTTTTAAAATGTCAACCTGACTCATCCTTGGATATATAGAAAGATCTAAGATATGTAAATCTATGTATGTACACAATCAGGTACATAAGCTCACACATTCATATATCCAGAAAAAATGTAAAATTGATGCAGCCCAGGTGTTACATGTCAGATATCATAAACTGATGATGCATGAATTGAATGCCATCTATAGACATCCTGGTCTGGCCCATTCTGAATTTTTAGGTTGAATCACTAGACAACATTTTTAAAGTTGGGAGATTTTAATGAAAACTCCATATTCCTGATTTCTCTCCATGTTGTTACTTCTCACGATTGCCTGGAGGTGGGTAGTAAATGATGCCTTTTAGGACAGGGCATGTGCTGTACAGTTTGTGACATTCTTTAACATCCCTCGTTTTTACCCCTACCACCACAACTCCTCCACATCATCTGTCTGTCTCCTAAAGATATTTAAATTTGCAACTCCCATTATATGCAATTTCTTGAGCACAAGAACTTTCACCTGTTTCTTGAGACTGACAATTCACGCCAATTTCTCATAACTTCTTTCCTATTTCTATATCTAGGTTTTTGACTATTATACTCCCTTTCAGAAGAAGTATAGTATTAGATTAGTCCAGTCAAGCTAGAATGACCTGGGTCAACTTCTTCATTGTTGAAATTAACACAGCAATTGCCAAATTATCTCTTTTCTCATTGTGTTCACACTTCCATGGGTACAAAACATGAATTCAAAGAATGCACAAAATTGGTAGATAACCAATTTTCAATTGTTTCTTGCTCAGGTAAAGACGTCTTAATAAATCTCTCAGCAGCTTCCAATATATTCATTTTCTACATCGAAGAAAAAAGATATGAAAATGAAATCCTGAGCTGAATGTGAGTTTCAGAAAATTATAGTAATTTTTGATTGAGCAAATAATTATATTGTTTCTGCAAATAACCATCATTTTTTTCTGAATTAAAACATTTCTTGTTTTTAGGATTCCAAAGAAAGCATATCTTAATGGGTCAAATCTTAAAACTAAATGCCTGGGAAACCTTTAAGTTCTGAATACTCCCTCACGCATCCCAGCCATCTCATTTAAAATTTTCTAGAGTGTTCTTTTGGACGTTTTTTCTAACCAACTCAACACAAAATGATCAAATTTCATAAAGAGCTATTTAAAAATCTTTAATTTTTCTTCAGAAAGTTTAATGTTGATTAGGTCAGATGAAAAGCAAATGTCTGCTCTTTTTTCTTGCTCTCTTAACTACTGTTAAAGGAATTGAGATTGTGTTTTTAAAAATATATGAAGACACAGGTAATGACCCTTTAAACATTGAGAATGCTCTCATAAAGTCCGTTAAGCAAATCATTATTCTCCTAGATAAATAAAGTTATATCTCCCCTTAAGCATTTTGGTCTGTTTATATAAATTTACTTTTTGATGGATAGTTATCAACTTTCATTTAAAATAAGTTGACTTTATAGTACTTCAGCTATAAGACCTTAAAATTGTAAAAAGCCTTTTGAAAGATTGAAGTAAGTTCAGAAATCTGAATTAGGGCTTCAGTTATCCCCCAAGTAAATCTTTTTTGAAACCCAAATAAAATCAAATGTTCTCCAGTAAAGTCACCTTTACTTCTTATATGTAAAGATATCTGTCTCCCTGCGGTTATTCTCTTTGTAATTTCTTTACAGTTTATTTCTATTTATTTGGCCTCCTGAGTGTTTTGTTTTGTTTTGTTTTGTTTTGTTTTCTGTTAAATGGACAAACTTAAAATTAGATGCTTGATATCTGCTAGCAGGGTAAACTATATTGGAAAAGAACCCTAAGACATCCTTTGGGATCTCTTTCTCTCCCTCTCCCTCCCCCCACTTCTACCCTGCACACACGTGTGTGTGTGTGTGTGTGTGTGTGTGTGTGTGTGTGTGTGTGTGTATTTATTCTTCTTTTTGTTTGAAAAGGAGGGAAAGAGATATTAGGTACTTTGTAATTCCTACCAAGCTTGGGGCTTTTACCTTCCGTTTCCATTTCCAACTACCATTTTTGCTATAGAGTTGAATTTTTCTAATTTGTGGTTCTAGAGGCCGGGGTAGCATAAATCTCGAGAGGATACTCAACTCTAATTTCCATGGGACTGAGATAAGACCATGCCCCTCTCTCTTCTTCTCCCAAATGAGGAGTAACATGCTTATTCACCTTTGGAGAAGCCTTTCCCCTGAAGTGGGGAAGGCAGAACTGTTGATGTAGACAGAGGAGATTTCAGGAGAGAGGTCTAGGTTGAAAGAAGTCTTGTTTTTGTCCTGGTTCTGTCTCTTACTAGGACAGTCATCTTGGAAAAATCCCTTAACCTCTTTCTCCAAGCCCATTTCTCCATCTGTAAAATGAGTTTGATAATCACTTATCTGCCTTGCTTATAGGATTATTGCAGAGTAACTCATGTAAGATGATATATAAGGAAGTCCTTCACTGCAGGATTTTTATTTGCCGTGGTTTCCCTTGACTTCTATTGATATGTAATTTTTAAATTTTTCCATGTGTGTTAACAATGGAGAGTTTCATTTCATAGAAGATGACATTTTTTGTGCACTAGATGTCAGTAAAGTCCTATGTATGGTTCAACTGGTACCTCTCCTTGTCTGGGATGATCTGTTCTTGGAAAATTTTCCAAAGCAAACTCATTGTGCTTTTGCTTATTTTGCATTTCTTACCAAATGGGCATAAATTTATGTGTCCTCTTCTCACACCCACTCTCATATCCATCTCATTGGAATTCTGCTTTTAGTATAATTTTATGCCTTCTTGAAGCTTCTCTCTTTTCATTTTCTGGAGGAATTCCTACAGAATAATTCATTTCCAAAAGTTTATTTAGAAAATGTGAAAATGAAGAGAAAACATGTTATAGAATAGACTCACAAAATAATTTAGAATAATCATTGCAGACAGATATAGTACTTTTAAAATTAAATGTGACTTAAAAAGTCCTGTTTACATTCATTGTTTTTTCTCACTATCCTACTATCATGGCCTCATTTCAGTATTTTAGCTTTCCTTCTAATTGAGAAATAAAGCAGAAATACCAGAGCAGTGGTTTGCCTTATGAAGAAATCCTTAGCACGTGAAATCTCTATTTTCCAAAAGTGCTGACTGTCTTTACAGAGAAAAAAAAAATAAATAAACGTCTTGTCACTGCAGCTATTCTTGTTTCCTGAAAATAGCTAAAAAGCTCAAGCAAAAGCATACAGACTTTAGAACCAAGTCCATCTTTGGGGAGAGATATATCCTTTCCAAAAGTAAAGATCAAATGGTGAAGCAGGTCCATGTATTAACTGGCTTATATTTGGTAACAGCAGAATTCACTCATTTAATTGCTTTTTTGACTTTCAACTTGAAAATCATTTACCAGTATAACAATTAAGAAAGCACAGAATGTTCTCAGGATTTACTTTTTATCTAAGAATGAAAGGAACTCAAAGTATTCAGTGTCTAAAATTTTCTAAGAAGATCTCTATGTTACATTCCAACACAAAGATTTAAAAAATTAAGTTGCTTTGAAGTGAGATACACTGTTCATTTTCAAATACCACTTAAAAAATTCAATATAATCTACTTACATATGGCAATCCAACAGTGTTGCTTTTTATTCTGTACAAATTGCTGTTCATTAGAATGAGAATTATTAATTAATTTTTATTGGCCATCTACTATGAGACAGGCACTATCTCATATGTGCCTGAAGGGAGTGATCAAACCTAGCCCTCTTGGAGCTTGCAATCTAGTGGGGAATACAAATATTAATCAAATAACTACACAAATAAATGGAAAACTGAAAATCTCACCCCCTTCCCTGTCTTTGTACCTACTTCCCTGATTTGTTTAGAGTCCTTATCACCTGGTGACATCTATATTTATTTGTTTGATTATTGTCTGCTTCACATCCTAGAATGGCAGCTTCTTAAAAGACTGTGTCTGATCTGTTCAATGATGTATCTCTAGTACCTATAACATAACCTGACACATAGTAGGTGCTCAGTAAATAAATATTGAATAATGCATTAATACGGTGCTTTTGGAAATACTCAGTGTTATGAGATACTTTACTTAAAGAGGTCATCCACATCAGGGAGACCAAATAAGACTTTCTTGAAGAAGTGATGTTTGAGTTGAAAAGTAGGCATTGATTGGGCTGAGAAGAAATCGAGGCTCAAACAATATGTGCAAAGACCCTGTGGCAAAAAGGAGCATAAAAAACATAAAGGATAAATTGAAGGCCTGAGGGACAGAAGAGTGAAACTGGATTGCAAGATGAAACAGGACAGGAAGGGAGGGACCAGACCATGTAGGATCTTGCAGACTGAATTAAGAAGCCAAGGAGTTATCTTTATTTTGCAAATATTGAAAAGTTATTTGAGTACTTTAAGCAGGGAGATGACTTAAATGGAGTTGGAAAGATTATTCTGACTTCTGTGTGGAAACTGGATTGGAGGAGGGTCCAGAGTGGATTCAGAAAACCCAGCTAAAAGGCAGTGGTCCGGATGAGCAATATGAGTAGTTTGAACTAGAGTGCTGGTAGTGAAGATAGGGGTAGATGGATGCAGAGGTAGATGTTTCAATAGAATTTGAGAGGTAAAACAAATGAGACTTGTGGAAGGGTTGAACAAAGATGAGGGAAAAGGAGGCCTTGAAGTTGAGCAGCAGGTTGTGGCTTAGATGACGAAACGGTGGTTCCATTCGGTGAAAGAGGAACCCCTGGAAGAGGATTGGGTTTGAGAGGAAAGATAGTGAGCTCTGTTTTAGATGTGTTGATTTTGAGGTTTCAGTGCACATCCAAGGGAACATACTAAGTTGGAGCATCTGGAGCTTGGAAAGTCTGGACTGGAGCTATAAATATGTGAGTGTTCCAGAAATGCTAATTAAAATTGTGGGATAGACACTAGAGTAAGAAGAGGAGAGACTTACAGTTTCATGTAGAGATGGTTGGTTTTAAGTAAAGAATGGAGATGCAGACAGACCCATGATATACGCTGGTAATCCTGAGCCATCCATGCTCATATCTAAAGAGTATTAAATGACATTTGGTTCTCACTTGGTAGAGCATTCCATGAGGCATAGAGAGCAACTTTTTAGACCTTTCTAGATTCAAGCATAGCTGAGAATCAACTTCTTTCTCCTGCTCAATTGAAAGAAGAGAAAATCTCATGGTATTTTTACTTTGATAAAGTACTTTTACTAAGCCTATACTTAAAACAATAATTCTTTATGGTATGTCTTTGTATATTCAACAAATGTTGCAATTTTTCCATTGATCGTAGATTAATTTTACAATTAAAAAGCCATTTTAAAAATATATACTTTCTTAGCATTTAAATATAAGTATATTTATGATTTTAAATGGAGAGTTGACCAGATACTTGAATATTACAATTATATTTATAGCTCACATTAACTGAGAGATTACTATGCATCCAATGCTGTTCTAAGGGCTTTACAACAATGACTTCCTTTACTACTTCCATAACCCTGAGAGGTAGCTACTCTTGTCCTCATGTGACACATGAGGAAACTAGCAGTACAAACTCTAGTAATTTGTTCATGGTCATACAGGTAATAAGTGGTAGAGCCAGAATCTGACCCCAGGAAGTCTCATTCAGAGGCAGTACACATTACTACTGTGTCAGACTGTGGTAAAAATCCACCATGCACATTTTTTAATGTTTTATATTTTGTATTAGACTGAAAACCTTTAGTAAGACCTCTATGAACTAATTAGTGGTTTGCAGATTCTGATGGGCATTAAAAACCTGTGTAGGCCTGCAATCCCTTAACTCACATTCTCTTTAGGTTATGTGGAATAAAACAGCCCAAAATAGCCACTGTGATCCCCAAGTCTATTCTGGCTTGTGGCATCATATGTGATACCCTGATTGAATTTTAATGTAATGTTTTTGGGCCTCTTACTCATAGTAAAGAGATCATTTTCTTGACGCAAAACAAAGGTGTGTCCAGACGTGATGGAGCAGGAAAAACATTTAGCAAAATTCCCTGTAAAAAATGAAGGTGGAAGATCTGATGGTCTATGTCATCAGACAAAACTTCACAGCCAGTGTTGAAATAATGCCTTGAATTCTAGCAATTAAAAAGGGCAAGTACCACTTAGCATGCCCTTGCTCTCAGTGTTCACCAGAATCCCCGCTCTGGACACAGAGGAGAGCACCAGTGCTCTTAGGGGGCTCAGGACACCCAGCACCCACCTCTCCCTCATTCTTCCTTTGATGCCTACTCCCTTCCACACTCCCTGCCTTAATAACTGCTCTTATTCTGAAATATCTGCTGGTCCCTCCAGCCACAGGATTTGGCAAGGAAACTAAAGTGAAAATTAATTTTAATTTAGATCCAGAGCAAAAACTTCTCTGCTGATTTTCCAGTTAGTCATTTATCATCCAATGAATGATAGGGGGAAATGTGGTTAGCAAAAGACAGTAGAAGAGTTTCTGTATGGTTGCTAAATTTTGAGAGCAACAAAGACTATATATGGCCTAAACATTCTGAAATTCATTCCCAAATTTGTTCAAAAGCCATTCTAATTATTTCATAAAAATAACTTTAAAAATTATAAATAAAACTAAATATTAGTGTTAATTAAATGCAGAACACCTCTGAGCATTTTATGAATATTATGTCTTTTAATCCTCACAACAACCCTAGGAGGTAGATAGTATATTATATTAATATATAACTATATTATATTAAAATATTGATTATGATATTACTCTCCCTCCTTTATAGGTGAGAAAACTAAGGCAGAGAGGTTAAATAATTTGTCTAAGTTCACACAGCTTATTATATCAAAGCCACAATTTGTATCCATGTGGATTCATGCAGTTCACCCCTCAGAGCCTGCCCTCTTCACCCCAATGTGTATTCACTTACAAGTGTGTGACCTCGAAGACAGGACCCAAACTCCTCTCACAAAAGCTGAGAAGGAGTTTAGTAAGGATTGACTCACATAGTGGGCCTGAAAAACATGGCTGGAGGTAAGTAAGGTGGGAGGCAGGATGGAGGGAACAAAGAAAAGGAACCAACATTTCTCTGAAGAAATGATGAGCAATACTGACTCCACTGCAGATGAAGCAGAATGGACACATGCTGGCACATTCAGGGAGTGTGGGACAAAAAACATGTGTGAGGAAATAACTGCTGGGTAGACAACTTATGAGGGCCATAAGATAAACCCTCCTCCCTCTGAGCGGCAGCGAAAGGATGGGGTGTGAGACTGTTGCTTTTATTACTTTGCTAATGAAGTCTGTACTTTACAAATCAAAGACCTCACCAAGGATTCTTTCTGTGTAGGCACATCCAATGTTGGCATTGGAAACTCTCAAGACAGTCACAGCGCATCTGGTCTGTGGACACACTGCCTGCTCTGTCTGGTTCGGTCTTGCATTCCTGATTCTTTGTGCAGTGTTCTTCCTATGGCTGAACCCAGTTTGGCCTGCTGCTATGTTCTCCCTGCCTATTCCTATGAATAAGACAGATTTGAAAGGCTCTTCCTTTGTCAGTAGTGGGATTTCACTTTGTTGCTGGCACATAGTAATAGACTCCGAATAAATTGGTGTGTGTGCATGTAAGCAGATGAATAACAGAACCATCATAACTCACTGCCCGCCTCTAACCTGGCCCCAGGACATTTAGTTTCAAGATGCTATTTGTCTCCACCTGTGGGGCCAAAGCAGGTCCAAATATGCATGGAAACATCGTCAGGAACTTCAGCTCAGCAGCATTCCTTCTCCGGAATCCCGCCACGGTGGCAAACAACACCTTCCTGCATTCAAGTTCAGCCATTCTGGATCATGCTCACTTTCATGCTGGGCACTGGAGAAATTATTCTGTTTCAGAGAAAAACAACTGGCCTGTGCTCCGTTGCCCTTGGTTAGCCCATTTCCAAGTGGAACATTAAGCCTCTCATGGGGTGGCACCCTGAGCACACCCACTTAGATTACAAACATTGAGAAAATTGCAGGCCTTTGCCACCTAATTGGCAGGGCTTTTCCGAATAAAAAATACATCCACCCACATGCCACATTTGTTCCACTTGGCAATGAATCAAAAGGCAGAGACACTCCCAAGAGTGACCACAGCACTGTTCTCTTAGGTAGAGAAATACTTTTTCTTCATGGCTTTTTGTTTCCCCAAGCATCTCAGCAGCACTCAGGCTGATTGTGTAGATGGTCATTATTCAGAATGTGTCAGGCTGGGGTGTGCTTTTGCAGCCAGCATTGTCTGATGCCAAGAAGAGAAACGAATAAGTTGGAAGTGGGCACTCAGCAAGAACTCCTTGGCCCCGAGCACAGCTTCCCCTGCATAACCAATACTTTCTCCTAGATCTTTCTTTTCATAGATTTTGCAGCTCAGATTTAGGCATTTCCCTCCTAGTCACTACCCTGTAAAATATGTACCCATGCGTTGATAGATAAACAGACGTGGAGAGATGTTTGTGATAAATTGTTAAATGAGAAAGGCAGGTTGCAAACATCATACAATGTATGATTCCAACTTTGTAAAACAGCAACATCAGTATGCCTAGAAGAAAAGCTGTGCATAGTGATTCTCTCTATGTAGTAATATTATTAGGTATTTATTTGATCCTTTCCACTCACTGATACTGTCTACATATGTTTATTTCTTTATGATAAAAATAAATTAATAAGCAAAAGGAAAGAACCTACTATCTTTTATGTTGTTTTAAATCTTACCTCCTTCCAGAATCTTTGAAGACAGCACTAGCTGTTCCCCTTATCTAATAATACGTAGAAGACACAGAAAACTTGCAGAATACACAGAACTGCCTCTGAGCCTCTATAACAATCCTTAGAACTTTCTTCCCTGAACTATAGTTTTTAAAATGTCGACTTACTTTGTCTTCCAGGGTAGATTGCAAGTACTTTGAGAGCAGGAACTATGTTTGAGTCTTTTTCTGTCTCCGATAGCACCTAACATCCAAATCCATGCCCCTGTCTGTCATAGGCAGCCAGTAAATCCTTTCTGAATGAATGGTTATGACCATCTTTGGGCATGTTCTGTGTTTCTGAAAGGTTTCATCAATATTTAGTCTTTCAAATAAAAAAATTTGAAGTCTTTTTAATGAAATAAATAACTCTGAGATTTCAAAACTTTACATAGGTATTTTGCCATGGCTAATAACTCAAAAATAACAAAATCATTGCTACCAAATATAAGATGCAGTGTAGTTAGCTCTGGAACTCCAAAAAACACCCAAGCTGATAATTATAGAAATTCATGGTTTTTTATGATTTATTTCTGGATATCTTAAACCATAGATGCTTCATTTCCTCCCCAAAGCTCCTTATTTATCCTAAAATGCTAAGAAATATGAAAAAATTCCAAAGATAAGCCAAAAAAAGTGATGTAAAATTCACGTGTAATTATTTTTTAAAGGAATTATGACCTGTGACTTAATGTTGTTGGCCACAATCTAGGAGAATCCCTAGGAATGATCACAGATTTATCTACCATCTGTAAAATAGGATGCAGAAATTGGCCAAGGCATTTTTGTGCAGGCTTAGCAGGTAGAAAGATCAGAACAGGCCTTTGTTTTTCTCAACTGAGGAAAAGACCCTTGGCTCAAATTTTGGGCAGCTCAACATTCACATGAATCTTCATTCAGCTCACATTCCGAGCAGCTCCTTAGGGCCTGTAGAACCTGCAGTATTTCAAGTGTTCCTTCACCACGTCACTCCCAGATCAGCCCATCTCTTTTACTCCCAGCTCCAGCATGCCTTAAACATCTTTCTAAACTTCAGGCACTTATTGGGATACCAGACAGCAAGGTCTGATTCTTTTACCACTTATATTTATTCACACACTCAATGAACATGTATGGAGAACCTACTATGTGCCAGGCTAGTTGCTATGGTAGTGAACAATAGGGGCATCATGCCTGTCTTTAGAAACTTCACATCCAGCAAGAAAAAGAAGTTATTAGGCAAATGAGCACCCAAATGTTTGTTTCATTCCAGTTGTCATAAATCTTACAAAGGAAAAGCACACTGAAGAATTACAGTGAATAATCAGCATTTCAAACCAATCTGAGGAGTCAGGGAGGGCCTCTCTGAGTAAGCCTAATCCTTTAGGGTGAGCTCAAAGTATTCTAGGCAGAGAAGACAGCGTATGTGAAGGCACTGAGACCAGGAACATGAGCATCCTTGGAGTAGAAAAAGGCTGGTAATGCCATGAAGGGCCTTGCAGGTCACGCAAAAAAATACAAATTTATCCACAGAGGAATAGGAAGCCACAGAATGTTATAGAGCAGTGGAGTACCACATCCAAATGCAGCTTTTAAGGATCTCTCTAGTTGTTCTGTATAAAACACACTGGATGGGTTAGAAGGCAGCAGGGGGACCATGTAGGAGGCCGTTGCAGTTGACCAAGTGACAAGCAATAGGGCCGTAAGCAGCATGTGGTATAGTGGAAGTGAGGCTGGAGAGAGGTGAAGAATTCAAGATATATTTAGCAAATATATGCAAAAACAGAAACAACAACAACAACAACAACAACAACAACAACAAGAAAACAGAATCCGGAGGCAGAAAAAAATTGGTGTAGATGACAGAGGTTCTGTTCATCTCTTTGGTGACCAAATCAAAGTTGTGACAGAAACAAGGAGCAAACAACAAGGAAAAATCACCTGGGATCTAGATGAACAAGCCATACAACTGGGGAGAAATTCAAGAAATCAAGCTGCAATGGCTAAAAGTAGGATGCGGAAAGGATGTGAGGCTGCCCAGCTCCAGCGACTGAGAGAGACGAAGGCTGCAACAGCAGCAGCAGCATCAGCAGACACCTCTTAAAGGGGCAGCATTTGCGAGTAAATTTTCCCAGTGATGGACCTGCTCACTCTGAGCACCAGCGCCGATTTGCCTGTGTGCAGGGGGCACCAGGGACTTATAGAGAGACACTAAATTGTCAGAGTGAGGGCCGAGGTGAGACTTGTCTTGTACAGAAGTGATGGCGGTATTCATTGTTCCCTGTTGAGCCCTCCTTCTTTCCAGTGTGTGGACTCAGCACCTTATAGTGGAGACTTCATCAACCTGGATAACAGAGGTAGCTCCAAGCAGAGGATTTCCTGAAACTCCACCTTCCCCAACTTGCAGCCCCACCCAAGCCACATCCAGGTGTATCCTCAGCGAGTCTGGTGTTTCTTGCTGAGCAGCACCTAGATTTACACTGGAAGCTGCTGGTCTTGGTGTGGCCTTTTGAGGAAACTATAAATACAGCATCTGTGGATTGCTTGTTGAATCTTAACAGGTGGCCCCAGAGGGGTAGAGGCTTGCTCTAAATTTGGCCTGCAGCTGAACCCCTCTCAGGACTGTGCCACTGGACACCTACTTCACAAATCCACACTAATAAGACCAGAAGATTTAGGAGCTTTGCTTAGTACATAGAAACAAACACTGAAAGGCAGCCAAAATGGAAAGGCAAAGAAGCAGAAACCATATGAGAGAACAGAATAGAGATCCAGAAATAATGGAGTCAAGCAATCTAACAGAGGAGGAGTTTAAAACACTGGTTATAAAGATGCTCAATGAACTTAGAAGACATATAGATGAATTCAGTGAGAACTTCAACAAAGAGATAAAAAGCATAAAAATGGAAATGGAAATTACAAAAGGGAACCAATCAGAAATGAAGAACACATTATCTGAGATGAGAAGTATATTAAATGGAATAAACAAAGTGAATAAAGAAGAGGATCAAATGACCTGTATATAGGATGAGAAAGCTAAGGATGCTCAATCAGAATGGCAAGAAAGAAGAAGCCAAGACTATAATAATAATTTAAGGAGTTTATGAGATACTACTAATGGTAAAAATATTCATGTCATAGGGGTACCTGAAGGAAAACAAGATGTTGAAGAGCTATTTGAAGAAATAATGATGGAAAACTTCCCTAACATAACCTGATGAAGAAAATAGACATTCAACTCCAGAAAGCTCAGAGAGTCCCCAAAATAAAATCCCAGAGGCCCACATCAAGACACATCATAATTAAAATGCTAAAGGTTAAATACAAAGAAAGAATCTTAAAAGCAGTAAGAGAAAAGCAGTTAGTTACCTACAAGGGAGCACCTGTAAGACTGGCTGTTGATTTCTCAAAAGAAATTTTGCAAGACAGAAGGGCTTGGCACAGAATATTCAATGTGAAAACCCAGGATCTACAACCAAGAATACTTTATCCAGCAAAGCTATCATTTAGAGTTGAAAGACAGATAAAGAGCTTCCCAGAAAAAAAATAAGCTAAAGGAATTTATCATCACCAAGCTAGCAATACAGGAAATGTTGGAGGGACTTCTTTAAGAAGAAAAAACATGTATCAAAAACCAGAATAAAGAATGGTAACAACTATATTTCTATCAACAAGTACCTCGAATGGAAAAGAATTTAGTGCTCAACCCAAAAGATAGAGTGGCTGAATGGATAAGAAAATAGGACCACTACATATGCTGCCTACAAGAGACTCACTTCAGATTAAAAGACACACACAGACTAAAAAAAAAGGGGATGAAATAAGATATTGCTTTGATAGACCTAGAGGGTATTGTGCTGAATAAAATGGGTTGGTTAGAGAATGACAAATGTCACATGATTTCATGTACACATGGAATCTAAAGAACAAAATCAACAACAACAATAACAAAAATAAAAATAAACTCATAGATACATGAATATTTAGAGGGCTACTAGATGGGAGGGGGGTTGGGGGGATAAAAAAGGGGCAAAGGGATTAAGAGGTACAAATGGATAGAACAGACGTAGAGATGTAGTATATAGCATAGGGAAGATAGTTAATAATGTTATAATACATATGTAAGGGGAAAGAGGGGTGCTATATTTAGTGGGATGATCACTTTGTGAGTTATGTGGATCTCTGATCACTGTGCTATGCAAATGAAAATGGTTTATTATCGTATGCCAACTATAAGTGAAAAAAATCTCATTGAATTGTACAGTGTAAATACATGCAACTAATTGTCTATTATATTTCATAATGACAAAAAATGTTTTGGGCAAAACTCTATAATAATTAGTAGGTAAAAACAAAACAAAACAAAACAGGATCTGTGTCACCATCTGTAAGATGTGCTGAAGGTAGCACTAAACATAATGAAAGATTGCAATATAATTCCCATTCATTTAAATATCATAGGTTTATGGGGCCATAGACTTCTTTGGGAGATTATATATATATACATTTTATACAAACACACACACACACACACACACATATACATATATACACACACACACCTATATATATATATACATATATATATACATATATATATAAATACATATACACATATTTTCCATAGTTAGTTAATTTTTTTTTTCAAAATTCTTCTCTAAACTCTCTGGGTGGACACTATAGACCACCACTACTAGAAGTTCTGTGTTATCAAGTCAAATCAGGGATTCATGTTGAACTCCAATTATGTGCAAGGCCTTCTGTGATATTAAAAAATATATGGTCCTTGTTCTCAAGGGGCTTGTAGTCACTGGCAGCAAATAAGCTCTCCTTGAGATGGAAAAACATTAAATGCCAGGAACTGAATCTCAGTTTCATGCCATAGTTAGTGAAAGTGGTTGGGAAGAGGAACTAGAAAAGGATCTTCAAATAAGCAATTGAAAAGATAAGAGGAGAACCAGATATCACCATGGAAACTGAGGAAGAGATAACTTAAAGAAGAGATGGCTACCTGAGCCTTGGGTTGAGAAAAGTTATTAGGACAGAGAAAGGCAGAAACCAATGCAGTGAGCTGAGAGAGAAGATAGAGAAATATGATCACTATTGTAGACTAATCTGATTGATTGACTGATTAATATATATTTTGTCTTATTTCAGAAAGGATTCAAGGACGCTTATAGGAATTCAAATATATAGCAAGAAAATGTAAATTAAAAGAAGGATGAAAGGAGAAAGAAAAACAAGGGTGTCATTCTAAAATAAAACCAGGAATGTGGCTTTGGCTTCACCCAAATTAGGGAATTAGATCAAACAAAATAAACTGAACAGCTGCAAATGACTATACAATCCCTTTATGTAGCTCATACTCTATTTACTCTTGGGTCTTTTCCATGTTATCTTGGGTCTTTTCCATTTCAAACTCCACGCTGTGCTCCAGATTGGGTTGATTTGTCAATATTTATGGAGTTTCTGCTATTCGAAGGTGTCCTTGGGTATAAGATTAACAGAATTAAAGTTAATGTCATCATGCAAGCTCATCACCACCACTAGGAAGACAGCTCAAAGCTTATGCCCCTCAGACGGGACACTACTGTCTCCTGTGAAAATAAAGGCGGTACATTTAGGGGCAGTATGCAGTCCCTTGGTAACCAGTCCCTAGGTGGGGAAATCAGATTGTTCGAAATCTAGGTGACAATCTGAACTTAGATCAAAGAAGAAGGAAAGCCATGATATGATAAGCAGCAGCAGTAGCAGCAGAACACAGCAGCGCTGACCATGTGGCTCCTGGCCATCTGCCAACTGGAACATGCATGAAACATGTATGGTTCACAGAAGGTGCTCAGCAACCATCTGTGGAAAATTTACCTGTTGAACAGTCAGAATGAAAAGCATGTCTTTTGGATACAGATGGTGTTAAATAGTTGTGAGTAATGAAACAAATTATGTAAGTTCTCTGTGCCTCAGTTTTCTTGTCTGTGAAAATAGAGTGCGTGCAACAGAGGTGACTGATGACCAAAACTCATTGTCATCTTTTGGATGTTTCTAAGATGAATATTCCTCTCCTCACAGCTGCTCTCTCAGCATGTTGCGGTCTGATTTGTTAGAGAGTTCTGATTTATAGTCTGAAGAAGTCTCGTTTAATCCTAGAGCTGGAAAAGAGATAACCCTGGTGACATCTCACCGAAGGTCAGCATGAGACAGCAGATTAACTACATATAAGTAACTAATTGCTGGCTAGGGATGAGCAAACTGAGTTTGCAACCCTTGTTTTAAATGACTTTCTAGCTGGAGACACCTGGAGCAGAGGTCAATTTGTAATGCTTAGGACCTCACAGTTTCGTGAAGAGGTTTAGTAAAATAAATTTTAAAAATTGTCATTATTTATTGCATCAGTGCTTTGAAAGCTGTCCTTTATATCTTTGTTTTTTAAAAAGTCCTTTAAAAACCATTACAAAATGGAATGTACCCTTAATGAGTCATAAGAAAAACATGTTATTTTCCAAAAACATCAAAAGACTTTATAAATAACACTGATGAATTCTGATTTTTATGAATAACAAGATTGTCCAGTATTATAATAGAATAATTTTTTGTTTGAGAAATGTAAATGCTTATTGTTCCAGATCCACCAAACAAAAGGATTCACAAAGTATCCTTTAAATAACATATTGCCCTAGTGTTTATAAAATACATTTAAATACACAGAAATTAGAATTCAAGTACATATATATCTATCACAATGTCCAAAAGCGAATGAATAATTCAACATACTGTCCTAAATAACACAATGAAACTGTTTACATGCTGTATGGAAAACTATTTAACTATGTGAAAGAAATTGCCCTTATATACCTAGCTATTCAATGTCAAAAATATCACCATCAATAGCATTTTCGGAACCAAGCC
>PVKZ01004882.1:0-67073 GCA_004027375.1 Macroglossus sobrinus
AAATCCAGAAATAAACAATTCAAAATCTTAAATTGAGCACCATTCTGAATAACATGATGAAATCTCAAAGCCATTCAGCTCCATTCCACTCAACCTGTGAATCTCCCTGTGTCCAGCGTATCTATGCTGTATGTGCTCCTGCCTGTGAGTCCCCTAGTAGCCATCTGGGTTATCAGATTGTCACAGTGTCGCAGTGCTTGTAGTCCAGTCACCCCGTTTTACTTAATAATGGCCCCAGAGCACAAGAGTAGTGATGCTGGCAATTCAGATAAGCCAACGAGAAGCCCTAAAGTGCTTCCTTTATGTGAAAAGGTCTGGATGTTTAGGAAAAAACATCATATATAGGATTCAGTACCATCTGTGATTTCAGGCATCTATTGGGGGTCTTGTAATGTATTCCCCATGGAAAAAGGGGGAGTACTATACTTAAATTACAAGAATCATGTATTAATTTCTACTACTTTTCCCATTCACATATTTCACAAAATGATTTTATGCAAATGTCCATCTTTTGAGGTCAATATATATTATTACTAAGCCACTTTTTAGTTGAGTTTTCCAGAGCACATCATCTTCAGTTTGTCTTAATTTATCTGAACTGCAAAACATTTTGAATCCATGTTTGATGCTGAAATTTTATTACAAGACACAAATACCCATTTATATAACATCGTAGCAGATATATTTCCCCTTTATCTTATAAGTGATTACTCATGATCCTCATGACATAAGCAACTTATCTTTTGCTTTCTGAAATGAGCTTTAAAATATTCATCACAACTTACAACTGCACCAAATTTGGGAATAATCACCAAATCTGTGTTACATCTCATTGCCGCCTTCCCATGGTTTCCCTCGAGTGACCTCTAAAAGCATCCAAAACCAACACTGATTGAGACCATTTCAGGCTAGTGTGTCTTCCCAGATTTTGTGGTTCGAATAAAGTAATTGAGAGAATAACAAGTTACGAGGTATTTTTTAAAGAATAACAAGTCATAAAACTATGAGAGATTTGCAATAAATTGCTAATAATTAATTTGACAAAATATGCCTTCATCTTATTTTCAGGCATATACTGTGTGGTAAATCCTGGCATATGTACTCAGACCAAAGATGAGATCAATTTAGTAAATTATGGGGTCTTGTTTTAGAATTCATTATTAAAAGTTTAACATAATTAGCTTGAGGTAGAGGTTTCTTCACGCAAAAATTTTAAACTAAATCTTGCTCTCTACCGTAAATGAGAAGTTGAAAAACGCTTCAATAAGTTCAAACTATACACTATACCTTACTCAAGGGCATGAAAGTCAGGAGAGTTTACTTTAAACAGATGCTTCTGGTTAGAAAGTGGTGGGATTGTTAACACAATCTTAAATTCTGAATTACCAATTATTAATTTTGCAACTTGACCTTAAGTCACGTCCAATCTTTAGCTTCACCCAATGTGATATGATGACGTACAAAGAAGACTTTGTTTTTTGAAACAATTCCTCAGTCTAGGCATTAAAAATAGTGTTGTTCATAATGAAATCAACATGGAAGACTACACTGATGGGGGAGGTTTCTTTTAATGTTGCTGTTGTTCAGCATCATTGCTATTGCTATCAGAAGCAAAATCATATCATTCATCAAGAGCTCACTGGGCATATAAGCTCCTGTATGATACAGCTCAGTGCAGTGGCTACCCAATTATTTATTTGTTTGTTTGTTTGTTTGTTGTTTTGGTATTAGAACCCCAATGTTAAATGATATTGTGGTTGAAGCTCTATTCAGAGCAGAGATTGGAGTCCAGAGCAGTTCTGCTGGATCCCTTGAGAAAAACTGACTACAAAGGGGTTTTACAGCACCCTAGGGCTTCTGTGGAACACCTCTGGCAGTGTATCATGACTAAAGGTTTGGTCTGAGTTCAAAACCTGGGTTATGGACTCTGCAATTATTGACAAATGACTTAACCTGAGTCTTATTTTCCTCATCAGAACATAGAGCATGAATACTTATCTCAGAGCATTGTAAGGATGCTTGTAAAATGTGCCTTGGAGACCATGAAGTAATGGTTTATGTTGTTTTTTTTAATTCTTACTGTTTCCTTGACACATCTTATTTGCATGTTGTGTGCCATCTCATCTTAATTAAAGTCTAAGAGTCTACATTTTCTACTGTTTGTCCTTGCTGATGCACCTACTTCCTCCTTTCAGCTTTTCAGTCATTATCGTCCACTGGAGATGGACAAGGGGAAAAGCTGACTTAGGCTCTACTGTGTCCACCTCTGCAGTAAGGAATTCCATGCTCATGGTCCATGCTTGAGTGGACCACTCTGACAGATATCCTTTTAATTTTCAGGTGGGCCAAGAGAAAGGAAACTGTTCTTTCCAGAGAAACCCAACCCCCTGCATCATCCCTCAAGAACAAGAAAATATCTTTCATACCATATTTGCTTTTTTCACCAAGTCTGGAAGAAAAGTCTTGGTAAGGATTTGCTTACTAGTTGGGACAACATGGGTGGTCCTCTCCAAGAAGGCAAGTCCGAGACGAGAGGCCAGTTTTCTCTTTGGCATTTGTTATTTCCCAAATCTGGTTTTAATCACTTGGCTTAGAAAGTCACAAGGACTGTGGTCAGCTCCTATTTTTCAGCCTGAGGTTTCAACGTGTTAAACTGACATTCTAAGTTCCATTGCCTGGCAAAGAGAAAACCTTTGCAACCCACCAAGCGTGAAGTAGTAAAACATTTCTTCAACTAGTAGGAGTCTAACCAAGAGTGAGATGGTTCTTGTGCAACCACTTTGGAAAACTGCTGGGCTGTATCTATTAAAACTAGGAATTCCACTCCCAGGTATAAGCCCAAGAGAAATGAGTACTTATGTTCCCCAAAAGACATGGACAAGAATCACAGCCATTTTATTATACCAAAAGGTGGGAACCATCCAAATATCCGTCAACAGGAAAGTGAGTAAACTATTGTGGAGATATACACTGTATATCAGAGCGATACAAAACTGCTTCTGCACACAACATGAATGGATCTCACTGACATAATATTTGTGTAAAGAAGCTAGAGACAGAGGACACAGTATAATATTTTACTTATATGAAGTTCAGAAATAACAAAACTATCAGTGGCCTTGGAAATCAGGTAGTGGTTACTGTTGGAGGAATATCAACAGGAGGGGGCATGAGAGAACCTACTTAGGTACTAGATGTGCTCTACATCTTGATCTGGGGATAAACATATGCAAAAATATATCAAGATGGACCCTTCAGATTTATTCTGTTTGTGATATGTAAGTTATACTTCAATTTTTTAAGTGAAGGTGAAATCATATACTTTTCCAAAGCTGCTTTTCCTCATATTTTTGGTTCCATCTCTTTAGCTCCTTATTTCAGCCTAGGTACATCTCACTCACTTTTGTTTTTTCCTGTAGAAGAAATAAGACTGTTTGCCACTGGGAATGTTGGTTTTTTTTAACTTACATCATGCTGATGATACAATTATTTTTTAAAAGCTCTTAGAATTGTAGTGATATCTAGTTGTTTGACAGATACAACTGCACTTCTGGCTGAAATTTTACCCCACACATGAAACATCATAAAGATATGTGTACACATTTTGGATCCTATAATACAAAAGAGAAGAATTCCTCTTTTGTCCTTTAAATTTGGAATTTAGGTTTCTCACGGTAATTCACGTATTTTCATGTTCCAGCATGTGTTTTCCTTTACTCCTGTGTCTTCTTGAGTCACATGACTCGGTAGCCCTCTAATTTGCCCTACCTAAAAAATGGGCATGAAAGTGTATTCACCACTGCACAGGCAGAAATTACATAATGCAGGAAATACATCTTGTGTTCAAAACTCATAAAACGTGTTTGAAATATGTAAATGCATTTTTTTAAAAAAAGATTATTTCTCTGTAAAATGCAATTTTTTGGGAGGGTAGCCAATGAGCTGCCTTCTCCCAGTTGCTTGACTTGAAGGCATGTTCTGGCGCCCGCTGAGTGGGAAGTCCCTTTATCGCCCTCTGGCGGTGAGAAGGAATGATCGCATCTTCCTGTGGACTTCCTCTGCCTGGAGTTGTCTTAGTCACCAGCATGGAAGCACATGGAGCCTTCTGCTCCATCAGTTGCTATGCATCTGTCTTTGTACTTAATACTGTTTGACAGGTCTCTGATTTTTCTTCTCAGGATTGTGAAAAACCAGGAATTTCTTGCCTAACGATGCACTGTAATCTGAGTGCACTCGCTAAAGAGGAAAGTCGTACCATAGACATTTACATGCTGCTGAACACAGAAATATTGAAGAAGGTAAGTCCTGAGAAACTGTACTCTCACGGTTTATTTAAAAGTATTTGAATTGGTTTCCTCATGAATCTCTGCCTGCCCCTTTTAAAACTTTCCTTGCAATTTCCATTAGTAATTCTGCTGCTGGAGCATGCCGGGGAAAATACCAGACCCTTGCTATTCAAAGCGTGGTCCAAGGACCAGCAGCATCAGCCTCACCTGGGAGCTTATTAGAGATGCAGAACCTTGGACGCCACCCCAGACCAGCTGGATCAGCATCTTCATTTTAACAAGCCATTTTGCTTGTACTTTTTTTTTTTTTCCTCAGACTTTAGCTTGCCTCAGAATCACCTGGAGACCTTGTTAAACTGCAAATTCCTGGGGTGGAGTCTGAGATCTGCTTTATTTCTGACAGGTTCCCAGGTGATGCCAATACTGCGGGGTCTGGAGACCACATTTTAGACAGAGGTTGGCAAACCTTCTCTGTGAAGGGCCAGTAGTAAATATTTTTGGCTTTAAGGGTGATATGGTTTCTTGCCACTGCTCAGCTCTGCCATCTCACTGTGAAAGCAGCCATAGACAATACTCAAACAAATGGGCATGGCCTTGTTCCAATAAAATTTTATTTATTAAGACAGGCAAAGGGCCAGATTAGACCATGGTTTGTAGTTTGCTGACCCCTTGTTTAGATGACACCTTGTTTCAGAGAAGTCCAACTTTTGAACCTCAGATCAGTTTGCTGTTATGAGTTCGTCCAAAGTGGTTCATAAAAAAATGACTCTCAGTCAGTGAATTGGTGGCCCTTAAAAAAGTCATACAAATTCACTGTGATTTACTTTGACATAAGAGCTGCTGAGTATAAAAGGCGACATCCAACAAAACACTTTAAAAATAATCACATGGGAAGATAACACAAAATATGCATGTTAGCCACAGAGACTCTATTTATTTTCCTTTGGAAAAACTAAACATGTCAGTTCGTAATAACCTGTCAGCATATGAATAACTATCTTTAGAAAAGTCATTCCAGTGTTGTTTTTTAAATTAGGCCTGGCAGTAACATGCTGACCTGAGGAGTCATGGTCCCTGGGGAATACAGGATGTTTTCCCCCATTTTCCTTGTGTAGCTGGTACAGCCTCCACACACCCACGGAGAGCTGCATCCAGTTCTGCCGTCCTTGGTTTCCTTGGGAGGGAATTCGGTTTGTGGCAAGTTGGGCTCACACCGCAGAACTTCCCTATTCTACCTCTCCCTTGGAAAAGGACGGTGTTGGGAGAGGACCAGGCGTGAATGAGAACACCACTGGCCGTCTCACCAGTCCAGAAGGGTGCCGGGAAGCCCTGCATCACAGGAAGTACCTTCCTGGCATGGGTCTGCAGGTCAGGTTGAAGGACTGTGATTCTGTGTACTTACCCGGCCTGTTCATATTTTTGACAAAGGGCCCTGGTGACAATTTTATTCCCCATGTCACACTTGCCATTGTCAACAGAGCCTGTTAATGGCACTGATGGTGGGAAACGACTCTGAGTTCTCCTTTGCCCTCGATCCAGGTGGCTGCTGCTTGCACTTCAGTCATTTGTACTTAATTTAATGACAATGACTCAAACCTTCCTTGTACATAGCAATGTGGTCTGGTCTCCTGCATCTCTCTCAGCAATCAGTCTCTTGACTCTTTGCCAAGAAATATGTCCCATTGACTGCTGTCCTCATGGACAGCACCCCAAGAGCACAGAAAGCCCTGGGGTCTTAGGTGGGTGTCGAAGGGTCATTCTCTATGAAAGTGTCCTTTCAGCAGAAACCAGCAGAAATTCCAGGTGCAGAAAAAGGCCTAGAACGAGGCCAACTTGGAAGCCAGATGGGACCCTGGTGGCTCCTGAAGCTTGAAATGCCAAGCGTGGGTCCCCTGGAGCTGGCCATGACCTCCCTTGAGAGTGGAATGCGAGAGGGCTCCAGGAGCCCCCGCCCCACCTCTGTAAGGATGGGGGGCGGCGCCAGCCTTGTGGTTTGCCTGGGTCTGCTGTGTGTTTATTTTCCTTTGACCTCAAAGTCCGGCCCCAGAGAAGGGAATTTGAAGTTTTATTGTTTTGACCTGAACAAGTTTTCATTTGAAATGGAGGATCTGACTTTTTTCACTTACCAGAGAATTTAGATTTCTTTGGAAGTGTCCTTTTCCAACCACGGGGGCCTGTCCTGTGGTAAGCTCCTCATCTGCTCAGCTTTTAACGTTGACAGTTAGCATCATTATCGCTGTTATTATTACTGTCATTGTTAATATCTAAGATGATGATCGTAATTATCCAAGATTGAAAATAACAGCATATCGTGACACATAAAACCACAAATGTATAAAGCGGTTAAATTGGTAAAAGATTACTCACATACAAAATTATTTACAAAATTGTTTACTGGCACAATTCCTTTGAGTGACAAGCATTCCAGAAGCATTTAAAATATGTTATGCTGCTGTTTTTAAAAAGAACAGCACTTAGCGCATAATTCCCAGGTAAAGTGTACAAAGTGGCATCCTGCGTGTCCTCCCAGGAAGGTCTTTGTGGTTTCTTTGTCAGAGGTGAGCAGAGTGCCTCCCTTGGAACAGTTTCCTAAAGAATGAGTCCTCCGCTTTCATTTTTGGGGGTAGGTTTAACCAGAATTGGGTCAGAGCTGGCATCTGATATGTACCTCCTTGCATGGCAGGCGAGCTGAGTAAATGTGGGTGGGGACTCTACAAGACACCTTGCTGGCAGAGCCCCAGCCGCCAACCCAGGTCAGGTGCTGAATGCTCCCGCTGTCTGCCTTCTGTTTGCACCACGAAAGCCAGGCTGCCTCTCCACTGTCCATCTGTACCACTGGCTCACGGTTCTGGCGTTTTCCTAAGCCACAGTTTTGCCAACCCCCTTCTTTTTCCAAGTTCCGTCTCCATCCCTGCCTTCAAGCCGTTTTCTCATTCTCTGAATCAGTGGCTTTGAACCTGAGCCCACATCAAGGCTTCTGGCTGCATCTGGCCGGTGGGCTCTTTCCAAGTCTTAGAGGTGACCATGCCCGGCCCAGGACCCTTCCTCTTCTGGCTGTAGCCTACTTTCTAAACCAAGTGCTTGTCCTTTTCTCATGTCTCCAAAACAGCTTCATATAATAGCAAAGAAAGAGTTAAAAGTAAGGAACCCATGTGAGGGGTTTGAGGGTTGTGGTAAAGGCAGGAAGATGCTTGAGAGATGTAAATCAGATGCTTTCTGTGGAATGCCAGGCTTGGGTTTGTTTCATGCAATTAAACAGCTTTATTTATTCTCTGCTCCTTGTGACTATGTCAGTATCAATATCCAAATATCTGGCTCTTTCTTGGAAATCACAGTAAAAGCTCGCATGTGTTGACGATGGGCAAAACTCCATACTTTTTCATCATCCACCGTGATAGGGAAGAATTCTCAGGAGAGGCTAGAGATCTCTGTTTATGTGGGTGCCCGAGATGGGACATTTCTGGTTCAGTGGTAAAATTTTTGTCTGGACAACTTGGAACCTTGGAATTCAGCCCTGCCTGGTACCCAGCTATTTTCAAGGCCCAGCTATGGTCACCGAAAGATCTCGTAGTGAGTTGTGCTGTTTCCTCCACAGGACAGTTCTTCTGTCATTCAGTTCATGACCCGTGCCAAGGTGAAGGTGGACCCTGCCTTACGGGTGGTGGAGATAGCCAACGGGAACCCAGAAGAGATGACGGTGAGTCAGCCCCACCACCCCTCCCCAGTTCAGCCCTCCCCAGAGGGTGAGAAAATTTGGGTGACTTGGTGCTGGCATTTGGGGGTAAAGATGGTTTCTGAGCCAAGACTAGGCTTTGTGGCAGGCCCAAGACCACACCTGTCTTGAAGTCCAGGCCCCCATGGAGAACCTCTGATGTCCACTCTCACTGTGATGGCATTGTTCTTTAGGATTCCGTCCTTAAGTGAAGGCACCCTGCCCTGACCAGCCAAAGGAAAAATGGTCCACAAGCGCCTTTGACAGGGCTTGGATTTCCACCCCGAAGCCAAGCCTGTTTTAATCTTCCTCAGACCTTTCCCCGAACACTGGATAAAAACAAATTGTTTGGAAAACTTAAAGAGGTCACATCCAAATTGCTGAGTCCTAGAACCTTCTCTTTCGTACTCTGCCTACTATTCCCTGGTTGTCCATGAAGTGCAGTAGGCACACAAGCATCAGAAACATGGGCGGTTTGCAGCAGCCAGGAGACCTGGTGTGGGAGAGGCTGGAGGGGAAGTGTGGCCTTGGAATTTTACTGCCTTTTCCTGCGTTTCAGGGGTGGGGAGAGGAGGCTCTTCCTTTGACACCCACACTCACATCCTAGGCAGACAGAAAGGGGAGACAGCAGTCTATTTACTGATTTTGTCCATGATGCTCCCTGTTAGCATCTCCTTTCCTGGAATTTTCTTTCTCTCAAGGGTGACTTTACCCTCTCTGAGAAGGGTCAGTGTTGCCGAGACACACTTACAGAAGTGACGAGGTGATACAGATTATTTACTTACAAAGAGAAAATTGTTCACATTTATTTTCTGATAACAGAAAATGTGGAGACACCACGTGTCTAACTGTTAGGTTAGAGTCAGACCAAAGCCCACTCTTAAAAGACCCTGGTTGGGAAGGGTTCATGCAGAAAGTAAGTCTTCGGGGACCTCAGTGAAATCTCAGTCATGCTCCTGTGTGTGGTGAGCAGAGGCGAGAACATCAGCCAGAGTGAATAGAAACCTGTGCATGGGCGAGGATGGGATGCTAAAGATGCACCCGTGTTTGTGAGGATGGGATGCTAAAGATACACCGGACTTGCAAGGGTGGGATGCTAAAGATGCACCCGGGCCTGCGAGGATGGGATGCTAAAGATGCACCGGGGCCTGCGAGGATGGGATGCTAAAGATGCACCCGGGCCTGCAAGGATGGGATGCTAAAGATGCACCGGGCCTGGGCCCGCTTCGCTCAGTGCAGGGAAGGGCTTGCTTCCTCTGCTCCCACTGAGGATTTGTCCAAGCAGTCACCTCACTAGCAGGAACGGAACAGAATGAAGTGGAAAGATGCTGGAGTCCTTTGCTACCAAGAGTGAGCGTTCCTGGCTATTTCGCTGCTAACTCATACCTTCACCCGGGAAGTGAAGGAGAAGGGGGCTTCACTGCTCGAAGCCATAGCTCTGGCTTAAAAGTTTTATAGAATGACATACGTGCCCACCATGAGAGGTCTGGAATGTTTTTGTAGACCACGGAGTTCCCAGTTAAGATCTCATGGAGGTAATTAACACGTTTCCTAAAGGTGGAATCCCTCACATAAATGGAAAAAATTTTTAAATATATATATATTTATATATATTTATATACGTATATGTGTATATAAACATATATATATATGTATATATACATATATACACATATGTATTTAAAAATTTTATATATGTATATATATACATATATATGTATACACTTATATATGTAAAACTTATACATATATACATATATATGTATACACATATATGTGAAATTTATACACATATATACATATATATGTATACACATATATATGTGAAATTTATACACATATATACAAATATATGTATACATATATATGTAAAATTTATACATACATATGTATATACATATATATGTAAAATTTTTAAATATATCTGTATATATGTATATATACATGTATGTATACATATATATTTTTAAAATTTTTTCCATTTACGTGATATATATACATATCCCAGTGATATATATATAATATACACACACACATATATGTATATACACATATATGTACTTGTATGTGTGTGTGTGTGTGTGTGTGTGTGTGTGTGTATATATATCACTGGGAACGTTGCTTTCAGAGCACTGAGCTATGGGATCCAGGAAGACACTGCTTAACATCCCATCACTGGCTTCTGAGTCATCTGCACGCCCCCAAAATACCACTTCCATTTATTACTGGTTCATTTTGAGCACTGTAGTGATATTTTCATTATCAGGAGTTCTTTGGAAGAAGCTCTCATTTCAAACTGATTTTTTTCGATACTCCCAAGAAAAAAAGTAACACCCATCGTAACATAACTCCACAATGCCCCCTTCTTCCTCCTTTTGTGACTTTGCCTTTTCAATGCACAAGCTCAGATGAAATGCTACAATCTGTTCTCAACTTTCCTGGCAGGAAAAAAAAAAAAAAAGGTTTCTGAGTAGGAAGGTTTGCCTTTTAGAACAAACACGTTCTTCCCTGCATGATTCTTCTGAATGCCTGGCTTTCTGTCAGCCATCCGTGAGGGTGGCCACCAAATTTAAATTAGGCAAAATGTCACAAGATTTTAGATTAGGCACCAAATTTTCTAGGCTTGGAATGAACAGGAAATGTACTTGCAGCTGTTTTAGAGCAGCATTTGGGTGAAAAAAAAGGAAAACAATCATATTTTTAACCATCTCAAGTGTGCATGGTGGGAAACTTAACTGATAGAGAAATCAAATAATTTTCCTATGACTTTTTGTAACTTTTATTTTTATGCCGTGGAATGAGTAGTGCTTTACAGAGCATTTGGGTGAAGACCTGTATATATAGTTTGAGGCATTTGCCCTGTTTATTAATAAATAGCTCTGAGGGTACTTTACACTTAAGGTGGTAGCATATATGTCCGAGACCAAGCACACCAAGCTTACCTGGCTTTGTATAGATCCAAACCCGAGAATTCCAGGTGAGACCTTCGGGACTACAATCAGTGCCAATAATACGTTGAACTTCCTATTCTATCCAACCCAGTTCTTCCTTTCCAGGAGAAGTTGCCAACAACTGATGCTAGAAGCTCCCCCAGGGCAAACCAAGACTCTACAGAATCAGCTCTGCTACTGCGAGCCACTCCCTCCTCCGGCTGGGTGAGGCGCTTGCAGGAATCACATGGCAAACCCATTTTACTGATATTTTAAAATAGTGGAAAATGTGAGGCACACGTAAATCCCCAGATAAAGGAGGAAGTCGTTGCCGTGTGGAGGGCTGCCAGGCTGAGATCTTAGATAGAAGCAGCGGAGGCCTGGCTCTGTCTCATTTTGGCAGTACCGGATGGATTAGAAGAATTTCCGGTAGCTCTCAGAATTGCCAGGAAGGCTGGAGAACCAGACTGGGGATATGAGAAGCATCCAGGAACCTGAGGGCCTATTGTCACAGGCTCAGGCCACAGCCAGAGGCCGGAGAGGTGCACTGGACGCCGCTGTCCCTGGCTTCTCTTAGTTTCTTGCCCTAGAATCAAGCAGGAAGCGCTCTCACTGGCTGAGGTCGGGTCCCTGTGTCTGGGAGAGGAGGACAAACCGGCATTTTCCACTGCTGTAGTATAGCCTCACCCTCGCCCTGAGACTCACACAGAGGAGGATTCCCCAGCACTGGACGGGCGTTCCATACTAGGCTGCTAAAAAGTGACAAACATCCCTGCCATGTGCTCCTCTTTTGCTGAGGGTTGGTATCGGGCCAGCCGACTCCTGGGTCTTCCAAGGGCTTCTGTCTGAGCCGGAGTCCTAATTCAACAGCTGAGACCGCGGCATTGGTGGTGACTACCTGGGCAAGCTGCAGCCTCAAGGAGGGAATGTGAAAATCTTTGTCCAAAGATGGTTGAGGGGCATCATGCTTTTCGCTTTGCTTTGTTTTAAGAAATTTTGTACTTGAACAAGCGGTGCTTCCTTGCTGACTTGCTAGGGCAAATGCTAGGGGCCCTTCACCTTCTGCCACGGTGCCATGGGAACCATGTGTCCAGGGAGGCCTTCCCCTCCCTCACCCATCCCGACTGCCATCAGCGTTCCTCACCCTGCAGATGGGAAGTCGGGTCATAGTTTTATCAAGTCCCTGGAGACTCCACTGTGCCTTCCTTGGGTTCGAACCACTAAACTTCTTCCTCCAGCGAACACAGGGCGTCTGACACTTGTGCAGAAGAAATGACTCTCCCAACATCTCCCAGTGACCAAACCGAGGGCAGTGTTTGGAACTCTTGACTCCCAGCCTGGTGCTCTTCCTTCCCCACCCCCAGCCACTCAGTCATGTGGGAGGGCACTGAGCCTTCTAGGATGAAAGGGCCTGACAAGTACAATCTCCAGTGTAGAAAAGAAATCATTGTCTGTTAAGACCGCCCAGGTGCCCTTGGAGCCCAGCCAGCTTTCTCATAGTGGCCCTGGCTCTCCTCACCCCAGGTGGGGCGTTTCCTTCTCAGTCCACATGCAGTGAGAGCAGGTGGTAGGAATCAGTCTTGGGTGGTGAACAGCTGGCCCTCTGCCTTAGGAGCGACCCTTGGCTCTGGTGGCCTCAGAAGCACATCATGTTCAGACTTAGCAGTCTGTTGATTCTGGAATGCTCTCTGTTGTATCCTGGATCCTAATCAGGTGCAAGCTGCTCATCCCGAGGAGAGTTAGTGCTCCTCAAGGGCACTCCGTGGCTCGTGTGAATGAGCTGCATTCTCCTCCTCCCTTTAAAGACAGGTCCTGAGAGCTATCAGGAGTAGTAGGTACAAAACCTCTCCGCACAGTGTCAGCCCTTAATACGTTCTCAACAGATGTGACCCATTATTAGCAACAAAAGAGTGAGCCCCAGCCCAGCTCATCCCTCTGCAAATTCTAAGACCTAGGAGGTCCTGGAACCCAGAAGGCATAGGTGTAGTTGATATCTTTGTTTATCACAGCACAAACTTACAGCTTTGGTCTTGCCAAATGCCCAGTTTATTTTCTGTTCATTGATGTCCTCTCTACCAGTCTCCCTGCTCCCCGCAGCTGACATGCTCTCTGAAGGCTAAGTATTGAGAGCCCTTTGAGACATGGCAGCCCTGAGAACATACTCCCAGAACATACTCCCACAATCCTCCCCTCCCCCACACCTCCACAGGCTGTAATAAGAAGCAGATGAAAATGTCTTTTCATTGTCCCAGATGCTCTTCTCTTTCTACTTTTTACTTTACATAAATCATTTCCCTCTGTGAGATGTGTGTAATGTTGACTGCAGAGAGCATCTTCCTGTTGTATTGACTTTTAGCCAGTCCACCCTCCCCTAGGTGGGGCAGAGGTGGCACTAACTGAACTGTCCCCTCAGTACTGGAAGCCCTCTGCCCAGCAGCGGTCTGGGCCAGGTGCACCCCGTTATGGTCATGTCCTCAGGCCTTCAGGAGATGTGAGCATTTCCACCTCTGACATTAGGCATATTTGCAATAATCAGAACAGAGAAGTTTCCAGAAACACAGAAGTGAATAATCAGGCACTGCGGTTTAAGTTCACCAGCCCCCTCAGACTGGAAGTTGGCTCCTGGTCATTTGCGGATGCCAGTTTGCCAGCTTCAGGTGTGTTAAAGGATACAGCAGCAGGCAAGATACCCAGGGACTGGGCTACACCATCGCCCCAGCCTCTTGTCTGTCCTCTGTAGAGGCTCTACTGAGGCAGATCCTCATGCTTCTCATTGGCTTGTGTTTTATCAGCATCCCACACGTAAGCCCTTCAGCTTCCATCTGTAGCCATGCCTCATCCATCCCTTCACTGGTCAAACTTCCGCCTTTCCCATCCCTCAGCCTCCGACCACCTTCTAAAAGCAACAGACTTCCCCTCATCCCCATTTTTTCTCTCTCCATACTGGAAACGTGGATCTCCCCTGGGAAAACCACTTTCCCTGTAACCCTCTTACTAGGGCTGTTTGTTCCTTGAACCCCCACATAAAGTTTGCCCTTATCTGTATTCATTTCACAGCTAGAGTACCCTTTACAAAATGCAAACCATATCACTCCCCTGGTTGAAACCCTCCATGGGCCTCTCATTTCTCTTAAGATAAACCATAGAATTCTTATGGTGGCCTCTAGTCCTTCTTGTTTCTCCAGGCTCATCTAAAACATGTTCCTCTGGCTTCTAGTTCATGTGTTTGCTCTGCCTGTACTGTCTGCTGGCAGTGTCTCACCCCTGCCAAGCTCACCCCTGCCATGGGGATTTGGTCCATGCTGTTCCTTCTCCTGGGAATGGTGTTCCCTTTTTGATGCGTTAACTTGTGCTTATCTTTTAACTCTCAGCTCAAGCAGTTCACCAAGGAACTCTTTCTGATTGCCCAGCTTGTCTCAGTCTTTTATAACCATGAATCTCTCCTGTGGAGCAATTTTCAGAGTTATAATTTTACATTCATGAGTCTAATCGGCCAGTATTGTATACAAGCTGAATGCTTTGTGAGGGCAAAGACTGCCCATTTTATTCATCTATGAGTCCCCCAGTTCTTGGCAATAGTAGATGCTACATTTGTCAAATGGATGGATGGATAGGTGGGTGGGTGGGTGGGTGGATGGGCAGATGATGGATGGATGACCAGGACTCTGCCCCCAAAGACATAACATTTGCAGATACAATTTTGAGTAGGAGAGAAGCACACTCAGAGACTCCAGCTTCAAATCCCCTCATCTCTTTCATTATAGACTAAATCATATCCACACTTCATCTAACGTGACAGGAAGGACATTGACTTTATTAATTTGTGCATTCATGAATCACATAATGAATCACTAACTCAGTTTAGATGGCAGAAGAGCATGCGTTCGAATCCTTGTTTTATTAGAAGTCACAGTTTGCTGCAGTCTATAGACAGGAAGATACATCATTACCTTTCAGAGTAAAAAGGACTTAGAACTGGGACTTTGAAGTGCTCGCTGTGGTTTTAAAAGTAAGCTCTGTGGAGCCCTAGGTTTCTGGAGTTGGTTTGGGCTGCTGGGGCTGCGGTAGTGGGGGACAGACTTGAGAAGGGGGCTAAGCAGGTGGGGCTCTGACTGCCCACCTGCTTTTCAGCCAGAGTCTCCACTTTTTTCTCTTTTACATACTGGGATGCTACAGTATGTTTTCTCTGCTAAAAGAGGTTGAAAATTGCCATGTTTCTGAAAGCTCAGAGAATGGTTAATCCGACCAAAAAGAGAGGAGTGAGCAGGGCAGGCTTCTTGGAAGAGGAACTGTTAGAGCAGAGTCTCTCTCTTTTTATTTTTAACTTGGCTTTAAATGCTCAGTTAAAAATTTTTGATGGTAAAAAGTGGAAAAGAGAAAAAAAATCACCCATAATCTCAGAAACCGCTTATTTACTTTTAAAATTCCCTACTATTTTCCTGCAAAGCTGAAGTTGTCTATTAAATGGATATCCTGATTTTTCCCCTTAACATTATAGTATTTATTATTTTTCCCATGTTGTGATCATGTTTTCAAAAGTATTTGTAACTTGGAAATTAGACAAAAGGATGACGTCCTTTCAGGGGCATCCTGGAACGCTCTCTAGCCCCTTTCTACTCAGGTATGGTCCACGGACCAGCAGCACGTGCATCAATCACCAGGGATGTACTTGGCTTGTAGTCTCTTAGGCCCCCACCCAGACTTGCTGATTCAGAATCTGCATTGTATCCATGTGATTCTTGCACACCTTAAAATTTGAGAACAGCACTGGTTCCACAGGCTGCCTAATTCCTGAGGGCCCAGCTTCTGCGAAGTTACATATGAACCTGGAGAGGACCGGTAAGTTATAAATGACTTTTGCCAGAAAAGATGACAATGATTTCTGTCTGGCAGAAAATAAAACCCCAAAGGTTATATAGTTTATTGCCTTCTTGGGTATTAAGCAATTATGCATCTGATTTCAGAATGCTTTTTTTTTCCTGTGACTACACATGTGTTCAGATCCTTCTTTGAACTAGCTTTACCATCTTGCTTATTCCTTCAGTAATGAATTAAATAAGTCTTTAACATGTGTTCACTGTATTTTTATGTAAGAGTCATGTTTTAACTTTTTGCAAATCATTCTTTGACAGCCAGATTTATTATCATTATATTTCATTTTGTGATTGATCATCACCAATATAAATAATTCTGCAGTGAACATCTTTGAACTTAAAACTTTTTCTGTATGTTATGTTTCTTGGCTATGGGTAAATTTTCAAGTTCAGAATTAATGGATCAAAGGGTAGGAACATTTTTTTAGATAAGCAATATTAGAGTTTATCAAACAGGCAAGAGCAGAGGAGTATTTCAGGTGGTAAAAAGCAGCTTCTTAGAGGCAAAAGACCATGGGTCTCCCAGGAACATAACTCCACCTAACCAAAATGTGAATGAATCCATGTTCTGAGAGGGGCTAGAAAGGTAGGAAGGAAATCAGATTGTAGGGAACCCTGAATTATATACTCAGCATGAAGGGAAGCCATCAATAGTATAAGCTAAGAAAACAATGAGACAAGACCTGTGTTTACAAAGGTAACGGGAGAGAGGCCTCTCCAAGTTTCTTGAAATTTTGCTGGTGAGAAGAAACCAGACCTGAACTGGATATGGAAGCACAAGGATGGAGAAAAAAGGTGTTTAGAGAGGGCGGCTTGACCAAGTTCACCAGTTCGTTGATGGTGGAGATGAGCTTGCGTATTAATGCTCCTTGACTCTCGCCGTGGTCCACGCTGCTGCTCCGTCCTTGGTGTGTTTCTCTACGATGTGACTTCTTAGAACCGTAGGATGCCAGTAGTGATGGTGCGAATAGGAGCTCCTCCATTTGTCAAGGGTGGGCTCTGCCAGCTGCTCTGCTGAGGGTCTGCCTGCATTATCCCCTTGAATTCTCTGGGGAGATACTCAGAGCATGAGAAAAATGAAGCTCAGAGAGGTGAAGTGCCTTGCCCAGAGTCACACAGCTACTGAGTATGTGCCACAAAGAGGCCTCACTTCCATTTGCAGAGTGACTCCAGTGTTTCTCAGGCATTTCTCTTTCATTTGTCTTCACGTAGGAAGGAACAGTTTCTGCTCTAGTTCAGTCCAGGTGTCAGGCCTGGACCGGGCTCCATCACGCTGTGGACAGTCCCAGTGGGGAATATTCTCCCTTTCGCTTTGCCCCCTAGGTGGTCTTCGAGGCCTTGCACAACCTGGAGCCCCGTGGCTACGTCGTGGGATGGATCATCGCCATAAGCCTGCTGGTGGGAATCCTCATCTTCCTGCTGCTGGCCGTGCTGCTCTGGAAGGTGAGTCTGGCGGTGCAGGTACCCCGTGGAGCCCCCACCTGTGGACGCCCAGCCCTCCTGCCCTGCCAGGGCTAGAGATTCTTTGGAAGAGCGTTCCTGTCGGAATTTCTTTCATGGCGCAGGTACAGCACGGGGAGGACAGGGTCCCCTTCAAGCAGCGAATGCAATCTTAGCTCCTTGCAAGGCCCTTCCCAGCTGAGGATTGAACTACTGTAGAGGGAGAGGAAAAGGCTCATTCTCCTTTTCTTTGCCTCCCCACCACTCCCAGCCTAGGAAGTGGGGAGCCTAACTCTAAAACAGAAGGGTGGGGAGTAACTGCTGGGACTCAGGGAAAAAACAAACAAACAAACAAACAAGAGAAGAACCTACAGAACAATGCTGTTCCTTCCCCGTGTGGAATATGAGACAGACTTCTGCCCAGACAACTCAGGTAATGGTGACGGGCTCGCGGGTCGTGTCTGGGAGCTGCAGCGTGTTCTCCTGCCCTGCAGAGGTACATTGGGAGGTGACCCCAGGTGCAGGTTCGCCCTGCCTCCTTCACCAGGGAACACCTGCTCATCCTCTGTATCTTGCCTCTTGTCACTTTCTCCAGGAGGAAGAGGCGTCCTCACCCCCGGGTCTAGGATTGTGTCTCTGTTTCGCACTCTTCTGTCAGAGCCCTGGAGGCCTCTGTGTTCATCATTGAGGGTGTCAGTCATTGTCTGATGAAGGTCTCGCTCCCATGGGAGATCTGTTCCCATTGTCACTGTGTCCCAGCTTCTGGAAGCGCACCGGGGACTGGAGCTGGGGCTTCCTGATACTTCAGCCCTGCTTTTCCAGTGTGCCAGGTTTCAGATGTAGATGGAAACAGCCTCCATTATCATGGAGGGACGTTTTAAATTCAAACAATGAATTTCTTTGGGATTACGAAATAACTTGTATTTATGGATCAAACAGGGTAACAACATATCAATAAGAAAAATTTGTTTCATTTATTGGTAGTAACATATCAATGAGTAAAACACTCAGGAATTCACATCCCAGAAGTAATCGTGGTGAGCACAATGTTGTCTCTTCTCGATCTTTTTTTTCTGCGAAATAGATATAGATCAGGCATTCTCATAGCACCTACTTATTTTTGAGTAATATGTTAAATTTTCCAATAATATACTTGATATATTTTCAGGCGCAGTACCACTAGAATTAAAGCAATGAGTTCAATTATTAATCTGGAAAAAAAGTATAATAAATACACTTTAAGAAGTCTAGAAACACAGGAAGAATAGTGTTTTTATTGTACATTTTTCAGACCGGCAGTTGGACTGATTGCTTTAAATTTAGAGCTAACTTCACCTGAAAAAATGTCTGGAAGTTGAACAAAACTATATTGAGCATATGACTTGAAGATAAGTTTATCTTGTGTCCGTGCTTTTCGGACACCTCGTGTCCTTTCGGTTACCTCGTGTCCTCTTTCGCAGCCAATTTTCCCCCAAACACAATACCATGCACATCCTTTGTGCCGTTAAAACTCGTTTCCAGCGCTGTCCTCAGGCTGCAGGAGTCACTCTACTCACCCAGTCCCCTGATGCTGGAATTTCAGTGGCTCCTGGGTTCACACTTCTTTCAACAGTGCCAAAGTGGATATCCTTGGAGCCAAATATTTGTACAAATCCTGCATTGTGTGCTTAAGACAAAATCCTAGAAACGGAATTAATGAGTCAAAAGAAATGCATATTTTAAGTCTTTTATTGCGTGTTGCCAGGTGCCCTCCAGATAGGTTATTCCGATTCACCCTCCCACAATGGTGTGTCAAAGTGCCATTTCCTGTGTATTTGCCAGAAGTGGATATTACCTTTCTTTTTTTTTTAATAATCTGCCAATTTGTTGTTTGTTTAATCTGCGTGGCCGGATAGATTCTTAATTCTTCCTTTAATTCTTCCTTTTCTCTAAATCCTTCCTGCTGAGACAGCCTCTGGTCTGTGGGTGGAGAACAAAGCCAGCTCAGTATTTGGGATCTGAAAAGATAGTAAGAGCTTTTGGGGGTGTCTGTGTGTGTCTGTGTCTGTGTGTCTGTGTGTGTCCTTATATGTCTGTTGTGTCTGTGTGTGTGTGTCTGTGTTTGTGTTCCTGTGTATCTGTGTTTGTGTCCCTGTGTATCTATATGTGTGAGTGTGTCTGTGTGTGTGTCCATGTGTGTGTCTGTGTGTCCGTGTATGTATCTGTGTGTATGTGTTTGTGTCCGTGTGTGTTTTTGTCTGTGTTCGTGTGTGTCTGTGAGTGTATGTCTGTGTGTCTGTTGTGTCTGTGTGTGTGTGTCTCTCTTTGTGTCCATGTGTGTCTGTGTGTGTGTGTCCATGTGTGTCTGTGTCTGTGTGTGTGTGTCTGTATGTGTGTATGTGTGCACGCATGTATCTGTTTCTTCTGCCTTTGTACGGGCTCTCGAGATGAGGGGAAGTGCTGTCCTCATGGTTGCGTACATGGGACCAGACAGGGACACAGAGTGGGGAGAGTGGTGGCTGTGCTCCACATTCTGTCATGGCTTGGATGTCCTCCTTCTGGCCACCCCACTTGGCTCTGCCATGCAGGGGCGTCCAAACTCCCGAGAACATGCTTTCACTTGCCATTTGCTTATCTTGGCTTTTGTTGTGTTTGTTTAAAGAATGTGACTGTGAGACGTGGCTGTCATGGGGTAGCCAAGACCCTGAGGTCACCCAGTTCCATGTGATTCAAAGAGCCGGGACTTGTGAAGGCAGACATCACCCCCTGCCACAGACTGGGTGAGAGAGCAGGGTGGTGGCACTCAAGGGGCCTTAACCTAGACAAGGTCTTGCCGTTGCTACATAGGTAGAAAAAGCATCTAGAAACGTTTTTGAGAAAGCTGTTGAATAACGTCGTGTGGATCAAAACAGCTCATCATCCAAGAGCAATGTTTCGTTTCGATGAACAGTTGTTGGACCCTTGCTCTCAACCACGCCGGGCTCGGCACCCAGAAGCGACAGTGATTGTGACTCTTCCCTGCCCTTGAATGCCCCGCCATTGAGCACGCAGCCCTGTAAACACAGTCAAGAGTGGTGAGGGCTGGGCAGGAACTTCTCCGGAAGCTGAGGATGAGACACCATTAATCCCCCCGACACTTGCACCAGAAAACAAAAAGGCCGTAGAGTAGTAGAGTACCGTGTGGCAGATGAGGGCGTGGGCTTTACAAGCTGACAGCTGTGTGGCCTTGGGAGAGTCACTTACTCTCTGTGGCCCTCAGCTTCCTCCTCTGTAAAATGGAAACAGTAGCACCTAGCTGGGAGTGGAGAGGTAACAGGCAGAATGCTCAGCCCTGCACTTGACATGTAGACAACCCCCAGAAAAGTCAGCGGACGTTTCACCAAGGAGGGGCATTCACCTCTGACCTTGGTTGGGTTTGAGTTTTCCATGCAAGGAAGGGCAAATGGGTATTTCATACAGAGGCAAGAGGAGGTAAGAAAATAAGCAGAGTTTGTGGGGAGCAGCTTGTGAGGCGTGTCAAGGGAGGGCAGTCAGTGACCCACGATGAGATCTCCTGCCTCGGCTGCTGACCAGAGGAAAGGCGGAAGCACGGGGGTCTGTAAGCGGAGTAGTGGTGCCACCAGATCTGTCTGAAGAGGAAAATCTGGGGACAGGATGGGGCGAGGTCAGTCACTGTGGGTCTGGAGAGGAGGAGACCAAGTTCGAATAGGCAGGATTTGTTGACCGGTTGGACTCGAGAGATCAGGAAAGAGAAAAAGTAGCAGGCTCTCGCTGTTTTTAGCTTAGGCGATGAATGTTTCCTTTAGCCTGGGTGAGGAAGGCAGGGTCTGAAGTCATTCTGGAAGAGGAGGAGATTGGTGTTGGGCTTTCTGAGTGTGGGTGCCCACAGGAGACGAGACCGGGCTTGACTCACTCCCAGTCACCATCTCCTGGCAGAATGACGTTCCTGTCACTTCACTAGCCTGGGCAGCTTCTGCTCCAGTGTCTATGGCTGAACATACTTATCTCAGGCATCACAGAGGCCTTTTTTTTTTCAGCTGAAAAAAAAACAAAAACACAAACAAAAAAAAAAATTTATCCGCAGCCATTTAAGCAAGAGAGAGAATTCTGTGGCTGGAGGACACTCAAAGATCCCAAAGGGAATAATGTGCTCCCAGACCCAGAAAGTCTCCAAAACCTAAGGCAAGTGTTCTCCCTCCTCCCCTCACCCCCTTGCCCTACACAGCCCCTTACCCCTACTTCTCTACACACAGGCGTCATTCTTTTCCATGGCACACTGGCTTTCTCCACGCTTCCCTACACCCAGGAGAAAATGGGTGCTCCAGCCCCTCCACATTTACATCTCAGAGATCGCTAGCCACAGACACAGACTGAACAGCTACCTGATTCCCGGGTCTACAGATCTGGGAGGAAGAATCTGATTGGCTCAGCTTAAGTCAAATGTTCACTCTTATCAACTATGGCTAGAGGCAGGGAGTCGTCTGGGAGAGAATCTGACTGTCCCACTTTGGGTCACATGTCTCCTACTGATCCAAACAGCTGAGGCTAGGGCAGGAAGAAGATGCAAGATGGGGTGACAGGGTGGGGGTGAATCCCAGAAAAGAAGGAAATTAGGCAGATACCCCACAGGTTTGCCCTGCAGCAGAGTGTCATGGTTGTCAGTGGTGCTGATGCTTAAATTGTAGGCTTTTATATTGTACCGGTTAGCTGTTGCTGCCTAACAAACTGCCCCCAAATTAGGGGCTTTAAACAACCATTATATCTTCACAAATATGTGAGTCAGAAATTCAGGAAGCATTTGGCTGACTGATTCTTCTGCTTCCCATGACATTGAGTGGGGTCACTCGGTGGCATTTACCTGGTGGCTAGACTGGTCTGAAGAGTCCAAAACAGCTTTACTCCCATGCCTGGCACCTTGCTGGGGATGGCTGGGAGTCTGACTCAGCTGAGCCCCTGTCCCTCTCCATGTGGACCCGGGGCCTCTCCATGAGGCCCTTCCTGCAGAGTGATCTCCCTTGTTACCTGGTGGGAGGCTTCAAGAGAGCATGGTCAAAGCTGCCCGTTCTCTTAAAGGCCGGCCCAGAACTGGCATAACCATCATTCCACCATACTCTGTTGGGCAAAGTCATCACACGCCAGCCCTGGTTCTAGACCCTGCCTGTCAGTGGGAGGGGTGGTAAAGGGTTTGTGGCCATCCTTTATCTGCCATATTTATGATGCTCAGAAATATGGGCAAAATCTTAATCTCTTCTTTGAAAGTTACTATTGTTTAAAGAAACCTCATCTGTCTTCTGTAATATCATAGATAAAATCACAATTGAGCTCCTTTAGGAAAAAGAAAGCGAAGAGGTAACCTTGGTACAGTATGCATGAATACACTCATCATTCAGAGTGGGCTGTCTCTTCAGACAAAGCTACAGTGCATCAGGGGCTTGGCAGAGGGAGTTTCTTTAGGAAAAATTCTTTCTTTCTTAAATGGCTAATTATGATGACGATAGGTGATTGAAGACCTACATATTCCTACAACTTCAACTACAGACCTCTTATCAACTCTAATTCCTGTATCTATAACCTAAGAACAATGCATTGCATGCAGTGACTAGAGATCTAATATCACAGTGACAGTGCAGTGCATAGAAGTCTGTCGATTCATGGGCCCGAAGTCCAGCTTAGCATTTGACTGATCCAGCAGGTCTTCATGATTCTGGCTTATACCACAGTTCATATACAATTCCTTTGAGTCCTTTCAAAAGGAAATCCACCGAGTGGTACCCAGTTGCCACTGCTAACCAGGAAACACATCACTAGGGCCTCTGAAGAGAGGTGGACAACCTCAAGTCCTCTTCCTTTTATAGAACCACATACTCTGAAGTTTCCTTGAGAGTAGCTCCCGATATCACTACCTATGGTTGCCTGCCATGGCCTTCAGCTCATGAACCAAAATGATCATTTCCAAAAACGTGTCCCATAAACACGAATCGTGGCGTGGTACTGATAATGGAACAAAGCAGCTGGCTGTGCTTATACTTTCTCTAAAAGTCAGGCCTTCAGGTCAGCATGCTTTACACTTGCCGGATGACCAGTGTCCTCAGCAAACTGTACTGTGTCCCTACTAGATGACAGGCTCTGGGCAAAGGGACAGAGGTGAACAACACAGCCCTCCCTCCATCTTAAAGACCTCTGGGAAAAAGTTAAGTGACCAGAAATAATGGCTGAGCCTAGTATACCTTGCGAGGTGAGCAGGACTTGGCAGGCAAAGGAGCCTGTACCACCAGCTGGCCCTTTCTACGTGTCACTGCGGTGGTACTAACACACCGATCATCCACTGTTTATCTAAAATGGAAACCCCTTACACAGTCATCAAAAACTCCATGCTCCCTGCCTAGCGCTCAGCCTCCTCCTCTCCCTCTGATTCTGGGCAGACCCCAGAGCCTTCTAGAAGGTCCTCGGGCTGGCATCTCAGGCACCCTTTCATGCTCGATGGCAGCAGGTCCTGGCTCCAGTGCAAAACCAACAATGAGGGCCTCACGCTAACCAGACCCTTCTTCAAATACTGAAACGGATCCTAATTGGCTTTCCCAAAGCCGGGATGTTAGCAGACACTGGGAGCCATAATTTAAACTTTATACGCGAGGATTACAGTAGCCTGCCAAACCACCACGCAGGAAGAGATCTTTGAAATGTGAGACTCTTTTAAGGGAGAAAAATCCAAATGAGTTTCCCTCTCCTTTTCTTTACCTCCCAACTGGGTTCGAAGCTGGGCCTGGTCCCTCTTCTAGATGATCATGAAGGCTCGTTTATAAGAGAAAGTTTAATTGTTCAGAAGTATGCTGGGGGTAACAACGTTGGATGTGATTTGTACCTTTAAAGAGTGCTTTCAGCTTGTGAAGCAAGGCTTTGAGTCAAGTGGTAAGAGAACGAAGATGCTGGGATGTCTTTCATTTAGAAAAAAAAGCTTCCTTTGGGGCCCCAGGCAACTCTCACCCTCTCCCCACTCCCTCTGTGCAGTTTGCCAAAACACACAGGCCACCACTCAGGGAAGGAGGAAAACTGCACCCCGCCCCCTGCCTGCTCCCCACTGCTTTCAGACAAGGAACCTTTCCCCTCTCTCCTGTTCCCCACTTCGTAAGCCGAGACGGCTTGGAGCAGAGGGCAGTATCATTGCCTTGCCAGTCTTGTGCCCAGTCCTTCCCAAAAGACCCAGGACCTGCTGGCTGCTCCCTTATACAAGAGGTAGGCGGTAGAGTGTGTAGTTGACCCTCTGAAAAGGCCTGACTCAAACAGCTGGGGCTGTTCCAAGAGCTTGCTGCTTTATGGCTGGCTTTGGGCTCCTAGTTTTTGAGAGCATTACTTCTGACTTCCAGCAGAAACACTTGTTTATTTTTCACAGAAGAATAAATCCGTGAAATAGCTTAGTGAATGCGTAAGGTTTGGAGGCCCCTCCAGGGTCACTGGGGTTATCACCTTCCCTCTAACCAGGCTGCGAGAAGCCATCCCTGTTTTTCCTCCAAAGAAAAAGAAAATGTGCAGACACACACACACGTGCGCATATGCGTGTGTGCACACACTCGAACACCCTTCACACAGTCTCAGCACCATGTGCCAGAGACACACAGTGGGGACTTATTTATGTTTGCAAGTAAATATTGGGCTGACGTTTGCATGGTCGACATCTCGAGACAGAGACATGCTATGTAAATAGTCAAGAAACAGAAGAGACCCATAAACAAGAGGCCCTGAGCTCATCCAAACAAGGACTGTGTCCGAGGTCCTTGGAATAGCTGCCGGGGAAGCAACCGAAAGGCCAGGGCAGGTGGGGGCGGGGCTTACACAGGAGGCCAGATGCCACGGAGTCCAGGACAGCTCCTTACTCACCCCAAAGCGGGCTGGGCAGAGGCAGGTGCCCAGGCCAAGACTCAGAGCTCAGGCCTTATTTCCCTGTAGGCCGCCTACCTCCCTAATTATAGCTATTCAAGGGAAATATGCTATTTTCCTAGGAATTTTCTGGCAGCTTGTGGATACAAGTTTCTATCAGAAAGTGGTGTGTGGCTGTCAGGAGGGCTCGGGGAGCCGCCCTCTGGAGGACTGGCACACGCAGCTCCCCCAGCTTTCAGCAGAGTAACTCCTGGCTCGTGTCTCTCCCGCTCTGGGGTTTCCATGAGTGTTTCCTCTGCTGCAGACAGAACAGTGATAAACAGGGCCTCTTGCCCCTCAAGCGGCAAAAGAAGCCCCAGAAGTTTCCAGAAAAAGTGTAAGAAAACATCGACTTCATTGGATCGGAATTGAGTGTGGAGATGCTGAGGGTCCAGCTTATACTGAGCTCTAATCATTTCCCAGCATGCTCAGTGTGGCCTCAGCTGGCAGCAAAATCAGAGGTTTACCCAGCACTTCTCAAAGATTTTCCCCAAAGTAGCCAGGAGCACTAATGAGAGTGAGAGTATATGCCTGAGGGAGGCCTGCTACAGGAGAGAAATGTCTTTGAAGTCTCCTTTTATCTTAATTTTTAAGAATTTTCTAATTATTTATACTTTATAATATATGCATACTTTAACATAGAAATTGAAAATTCAATTTCCCCAAGATTTCCAAAAACTCTTTGAGAAAAATCGGCACCAGGCAAAGACTCAACGCCTTGTGCCTCCTTCACGTGAGTCCTGGGTGCATAGCTGTGCGCCCCACAGGCTGCAGGCCCGAGTTTGCTTTGGGGACCAACAACAAAAAAAAGCTGTCATTGTGTTTCAGGGCTGAAAGAGGGCCGAGAATGCCATCGGTCTCTTAGGCAGAGACAAAGACATTGGGGTTCGGAGCCAGAAAAGGACCTTCCCTGAGGCCCAAGGGGTTGTTAATGGGATTGTCAGCAGTCAGGACCCTGGGTTCCCTATGCCACATCACTCCTGTATGACTCTTCTGATGACATCTGGTGGCACTGGGCAGGCCTGGTGTGTTACAGTCATTTCGGGGTCATTACTTGGTAAACTCAGAAGTTGGGCTTTGGGTTCTAGATCAAACACCAAAACCATGCTCTAAACAAGAGCATGAAGGCGATATTCTCTTTTTCTGAAATAGAATTATTTTGACCATGTGAGGAAAAAAAAAACAGTTAGTTTGACAGAGCCGCTATTAGACTATAGAGCATCTTTGTGCAAACTAGCAAACAGCACCCTGTCCTCCAGAAGCTTGCTTCCATCTGTCAAAAAAATGCAGATTCTACAGGTTTTGTTAGAAAAAGACACTCTACTGACATCTGCTGGAAAGTAGTTATACTACATGTACACACCTGTGATAGGTTTGATGTGAGTGGCACCCCACCCCCACCCCTGCCACCACACTTACATGCAGCTCACAGCCTGCACTACTGTACCCAACACTCCCTAGCCACGAGAGTGGACTGTTTTAAGAAATGGTCTTTGGCTCCAAAGAAGAAAGACAAATGTCAATGATACTTCCATCTAGAGACTACACTGAGGCTGTTTCTGGAGCAGGGCTCTTGAGACGCTACAGTGATGGAATAGGGCAGAGAGTTTGCAAGGCTGTTACCAAGAGCAGTGGGGTAGGTGACTTTAGGACTAGTGCTGACACCACTCCACTCGAGAGAAAAGAGTTTGCTTCTGGGTGCCTGCAGGGGATGACTGCACCTTCACTTTTTGGTAACGTGACACATACACAACATGAGCACACCAGAGCCACATGTGAGTTAGTCTGGGTACACTAAATCCTTGATGGATTATTTGTGCACTCTGTCAAATCCTTACACTAGCACGGCTATGAGAAAGTGAGCCGACTTTTGTCTTTCTTAGAGGTGAACAAGGAAAGCCTGTTCAGCAAGGCAAGGCACAGTGATGCTCTTTATATCTAGAACCTGCCAGCTGCCTATCTGCCACCCTGTGGAAGTTGATTCATTCAGTAAGTCAGGCAAAAATTATGGCATCCTGTGTCAGTTACCTCATGCCACATAACAAGCCACCCCAAAGTCTTGTGGCTTTAAAGCAACAACCATCTGTATAGCCCACAGTCCTGTGAGTTGGACTGGGTTTAACAGGGAGGTTTTCCAGTCTTAGCTGGACTCACACCTCCAGGTGGTCGAGGGTTAGCCAATCTAGGAGGGTCTCAGCTGGGTGGACTCTCATCTTCCAGCAAGCTAGGCCAAATTCTTTCACATGGAGGTTGGGCAAAGATCTGAGAAAGTACACAGACGCATGCAAGGCCTAAGTGTGGAGCTGACACAGCATCTCCTCCACCGCATCCAACTGTCAAAGCAAGTTACAGTTCAGACTAAAGGTATGAGAAATAGAGTCCACCCCCCGTGGGAATGGCCACAGAGTCACGTGGTAAAGGGCATGGATACAGGTGGAGTGGAGGACCGTGGACATCTGAGCATTTTATCACTGGTGCCGAGTAGAGGGGAGACGCTGAATTCTGGGGGTAAAAAGCACAAGTCTTGCCTTCAAGGAGTCCTAAGACAATGGGAAAGATGAGAAGGAAGCCTACTGTTAAAATTCTGCTTGATCAGTGTCATGGAGAGATGTGTAACTTCTCCGGAATTGAAAGTGAGTAACCTGGGGTTACTGAAACATGACACCACCAGCAGGCAGAGTCACGTACTCAAGAGCCTTATTTCCAAATTCTATCCAGCCTTCTTTTTACAATTACGGTCTGCTCAGCCCAGAAGGGGCACCTGACATGTTTGTCTGGTCAGCCACATCTCTATCTACGAAGAATGATAGTTCAAGCAGTAACTAACTTCTTAGTCAGACATTTCAGTTCAGGCTTGAGTTGCTTTTTCGGCCTTCTGTGCTCTGAGGGCCATGACAAGGGCCTTTTTCTAATTATCCAGAACATTAATGCCAAGCCCCTGTTCTCCCCAAGAGGGGAGAAGGTGGTAGGGATTTGCGGAGAGAAAGTGTCTGTGTGGGAGTATCAGACAGTGGCCTTCTGACAGATGTGGTCTTAAGCTGAGACGAAAACTCCAGGGCTAAAAACACTAGGAACTCGATGTCTGCTCACAAAACTGGCCGTGAGGAGGGAAGCTCAGAACACGAGACCCTTTCTGAATTTTTGTAAGGAAGCTTCTACCTCCAGTCATTCAAACGGCACCACTTTGTTGACTCCGTTCTGAGCAAACTCTCAGGAAGCCCTTGGCAATGCGAGTGAAGATGCTTCCTGGCATTTCTGTTGGTAGTTCTCATCTCCGGCTCCACCTTTTGGGGGTAGAACAATGCTACAGTAGAACATTTCCTGACCTCCATTTACTTTCTCTTCTTTGGGGGAAAGTTCACACCATCAGGTGGCTGTGGACACTTGACTCATAAAGGAGTGTGAAGACTAATAATGCACAGGAAACAAAGAGTGAACTGTGCCCGTGACAGCTGGGTTTGCTTAATGACTTCCTCAGGGCAGGTTTATCTGGGCATTCACTGTTGGCAGCAGACGGCAGAGATGACTAGTCTTGAGCATTTTCTAAAGAGACTATGGGAATTATAAGCTAATGACAGTGTGGTACCGCACACCTGCAGGACAGCAGACCTCCCAGCAGCAGATCAAGTGTGTGTGTATGTCTGAGTTCCTCTATTTAAGGGGGTTGAAAGGCAGGATTTGCAGGCAGGTCATTTATTTGAATGGTGACCTCAAGAAACTCTGATCAGAGCAGGGAAGCAAGACAGGGAAGAGAAGGAAGCCAATGAAGGATGTGTCAAGCTGGTTAGCACTGCAGTCAAATTCCACTGGGAAACTGGTTGGACATGCACCTCAGGGTTATTTTACCCAACGAGGGAGGAGACTGGAGTACAGCCAGTCCAGCCACTCATGCTTAGGGACAAATGCAAGGAGGGATGTCTGACCTTGGAAACAGACACTGCTAATGCTGGTAAGCCAAGGGTATGGGATGCTAGGTCACCCTGAGCATGAGAGAGAAGGTCAGCTTTGGGCTACAAAAAGTTGCTTAAATATCTGGCAGTAAGTACCTGTGATGACTGTATGAGAAAAACTAGAAACTTAACATATGCGAGAAGCCATAAGATGTCAGCAGGAAAGGTCTTTTCAGAATCAAGCTAAAGGACACTGCCATCCTGGGTCAGGATGAGACGCCAGTTCTGGGGGAGTACACGCTGCTGGCTGTGGTGCACTGACAGCATGAGTTTCACAGGTTCGAGAGAAAGATCTAGAAGATAGCAAGGTAGAATGCAGACACTTTCAAAAGCCTATTCTGTGGGAGTGGCAATTATCAAATTAGCCCATGATGGCTAACATCTCTCAGGACATTAACAGGTTTCTCAAAAGCCAATTAAACTCAGGAAATATCAAGCCCCCCAGTTTCTCCTATCCTTTACTATGGGTTTATTAGATCCTTTACTGTTCCGCTGTACATTGCAAATCTCTTAAAGAAAGAAGGCAGGATTTTCCAAACTTATGCTGACCATGAAACCCATTTACTCCCAAACACCTTGGAATAACTCTCCGTAACCAGTGTTCCCCTGTCCACGGTTTGGGAAACACTCCACGAGCAGCATTTAAGGAGCAAACAGCCATAAGATAGCCTGCAGGAAGGCCATGCATTTTGACAAGTGGCTCCACGTAATGCTCTTTCGAAAGCAGCCCAATCTGAGTTTTCCCAGCTCTTCCTGCATGGTGAGTACAGGGATTGTCGCCTCCTCCACCAGGCAGCCTGGCAATCAAAATGACAGATTCTTCAGCATCTCTAACCCAGCATCTCCTCTCTCTGCCTTTCAGATGGGCTTCTTTCGCCGAAGGTACAAAGAAATTATTGAAGCTGAGAAGAACCGGAAAGAGAACGAAGACAGTTGGGACTGGGTCGAAAAAAGCCAGTGACCTGCCACACCCGTCACGTGACCCAATCATTTCGCCTGTCGTCCTTGATCTTTGTATCTTCCATATTTGGAAGAAAGAATCTTCTCCAGATTTTTCGGAGGCCCCACTGATGCTGTTCTCGTCCTCATTCTGTCATGCCCAGGCACCAACCTGAGGCAGCCACTTCGGCCAGGTCACATGACTGGAGCCACCACCACTTCCTTTTAAAGATGAACTCTGAACTTTGGAAAGCAAGCTGCGGAGCCGAGCAATATTTATGGATGCAACATGCGTGGTCAACCCTCAGGGGAAAACTGTTACCTAAAAGTATTTTTATAAATATAAGCCTTTTATACTGATTATGTCTTTATATTTGTATCGATGTTTTATTATTTCTATTAAATAGTTATATAATTCACTCAAGCACTGATATCTGGCCTGAAATCTTGGAAACACATGTACGTTCATACAAATTTTAAAGGATAAAAATCTTACTATTCTTTGGAATTTACTGTTAAAATAGACTTGCAGATGAAAATAATCTGAAGAAACCTCGTGTAACGAACCCCCCGAACTGGCAGTGCTGCATATAAACTGTGGTCATGGCAGGACCCCTAAGACATTTGATATCTTTATTGCCTGGAGTCGAGTTTGAAGTCATGTGCTAAGGAACTGTAAGTTTTTTCATATGTACCTTTCATTGGAAGATTCCCAACAGGAATTTGGATGGAAAAACCTGATTCCTAAACAAGTCTGCTCTGCATCACCTCTGTACAGCAGACACCCACCCTCCTTCCACTTGGATGAAGAGAAAGGAGCTTGGAGCAACTCCAGCCAGTCATCTGGTAAACCTCAATGGCATCTCATCTTGGACATCGTGCATCAGAGTCCACGTACCATGAAGACTAAATTAGTGCCCACCGAGCAAAGACTTGTGTCTGAATGCTGTGACGTGTTGCCTTCTCATGGTCATTTGAGTTCAGAGGTCGCCATTTCCCCCATCGCTCTTGCCATCCCAGCTAATGATAATTGCAGATTCCTTCCCAGTGATGACTGTCTGAACTGTTCTTATTTTTTAAATAGTTTCTTCGGTAGGGTCCCCCAAAAGCAGACCCAAGACAAGGATCTGCGTGCAAGTAACTTATTAAGGAGGTATTTCCAGGGGACACCAGTAAGGGAGTGAGCAAAACAGGACAGGAAAGGAGAGGAAGCCAGGTAAGGGTACCATTTCAGGGAAGGTCTCATGGAACGTGGTTTCAGCCTAGTCCTGCAGGGGAGCTCTAGAAGGTAAGCTGGTCTCTCAGATGTCCCAACCTAATGCCAGGGAGCTGAGCTTTCACATTCTTGCACCCAGGAGAGATGTAAACTTTCTGTTCTCAGTTCCTACTGGCAAAACAGTCCCAGTAGCTCAGGGGTAGTCCTCTAAAAGAGAGCTTCATGGATACCCCCAGCATGGGGAGGCCTACAGAACTGATGCAAAGAGATCTGGGCATAACCCCAACATCCTCCCCTATCTCATGCATGTGTGAATGATGAGTTATGGCCTTCCATATTTAAGCCTTCTATTTGACAGTGTTTATTATCAGATGCACTGTGCTGCGCAGTTTTGAGTGCACTGTGGTTTTCTAAAAGGCCAATGAGATGATGGCTATAGCATGGTCAGCACTGCAGCTGGCCCCTAGTAAACACTCAGCAACCATTAGCAGCTATGACTGCTGTTATCACTGCAGGATAACCATCTAATAAGAAAAAACCATGTGGCTCAGAGCTGGGTCTGACAAACAGTCCTTCCTGGGTTATCAGAGCCTGCTCAAGCCCCAGATACATACAGATGGCATCAAATGGGACTGAAACAAGCAACAGGATGAAGGATCGTTGCTATAAGGCCTTGATTACTGGAAGCTAACATGGGGTGGGTAAGGGGGGTTCTGTGAACATTGTTGAAAAGACACAGAACTTAACTTCAGGGGAGACAGATTTTCTATACAGGTGGCTAATACTTGCAAACATGTTTAAAGTTCTGGCAAAATTATGAAGGTGTTGGACAGTTGCAAAGCTAGCATGGAATGTGTCTTTTCGTTTCTTGTTGTGCAGTTGACTCTGATGTAGGAAGATAATGAGTGTATCATGCTTCCCTTCCTGGTGAACATGGGAATAGACAGCAAAAGCCAAAGTCAGTGGCATGAAGGAGGCTGATCTTAGAATGAAGTTAGGGGGGTTGCGGCTAGCAGAGGGATGGAGGCACAGAGGTAACTACAGGGCAGATGCAGGTAGGGAAACCAGATCTCGCTGGGAGTTTGCCTGTGAGTTTTATAAAAAGTAGTATAAGTAGTCTTGAGTTGGTTCCAGTCACTCATTTAAAGGATATTAATGGGGCCCCTGCTGAGTGTCAGGAACTATACTAAGTCCTAGAGGTTCCCCAGAGGACACCATGGAGGTATTTCCAGGGGACACATTTTGCCTGAGGGAGGCAGACCTTCCCCGAAAAGGAGTGCAGGGTGTGGATCCCTTTCTGAAACCCCATTTACAGTTTGCTTCTGATGGGTTCTTGTTCATTGTGTTATGTTGTCCTTTCCTAAATCACCCAGAATTCTTACTTAGGTGGTAATTCTTACTTAGCTCCAACAGTGGTTTGTCCAAACGCCTTTATAGCCACTAACTAGCCTCCTATAAGGAATGCAGATGCATCGGTGACACTGTGGAAGGGTGACTTGCCGGCCCACAGTTCTTCAGCCAGAGGGAAAAGCTTCATTTCAACAAGGACAGGCTCCTGTGGGCAATGTCAGAGCTGGATCCGTTTGTTCTTAGAATGGTGGACAGACCTGAGTAGTCATGTACCCAGGAGATCAGTAGGACTCCATGAGGCAGTTTCTGAGAAAATCATTCTTGGCATCAGCAAGATAACACACTGGCAGCCACTCCAGGAACCTGTTTGGGAGGGATGGTGCCTCTGCTTGTCCAATCATGCTGTGTAGCAGGTGGGGCTACAGGGACCAGGGAGTTAACCGTTGAGCCCAGTGATAGAGAAAGAAGTCTTACACGCTGTTGGTACTCTCCCCACCCCAGTTCAGAAGGCCTCAGTAGGTTCTCAGCGCAAGCAGGCAGGGTGAGTTGTCATGTCTGTGTTACTTCTCCAGGATATTCTTTTACAGCTCCACAGTGCATTCCAGTTGCTACCCTGCCCGCTTCTGAAGGGTCACTGTGGAATCCGATAAGATCTTCTCTTGCACAGCATCCTTCCAGTCTGCTTCAGCTTTCAGTTATGTTTCACTATGGTTTTAACCAACTGTCAGAAGGATTGAGATGCTTTTTAAATATGAAAAGGGACCTTTGTGGAAACTGAGCAAAAGCATGCCCCCCTTTTTAAAAATGATTCGCTTATGCTCAGTTTACCCGGGACTCACCAGTTTGGAACATCCCCAGAGTGAGCCTAGGACCTGTCACAAAGAGACCATGAAGTTTAGGAACAAGGAGGCATTAGAAGGAGTGAGTGGATCCACTGGCTTCACACGGTGACTGACAGCACACATCTGGAATCAATTACCGCTGAGGTCACTGAGGCTCTCCCAGTCAGTTCTTCAGGAAAATTCCATCAGCATCACTGGGAATATTTTCAAGTTGGGTAAACGTAGAAAATTCAGTAGAAAGTTTTTCTTCACCAAGTCATGTGTAGCCTATGGTCCTTGAGCCAAAGGCAAGGAGATTGAAAACAAACAGAAAAGCAGCAGGCCTACTGAAAATATTTGGGACCTGTTTTCAGTACAAAGCATCAAGGATCCCTCAAGTGATATGCATGCTGTATGCTACCTGTTCAACCCTGGCAGAATAATTATTTTAAAGGTTATTCTACTTTTATTTTTGGATAAGGCAGTATGCCCAGGTGAATACAGTTATGCACAGGTTACATATGAAACATATCTGGTAAAACCTACCTATACCTGGTTCAAAACTCTGGAAATTGACAGGCACTGTGAAGAATTATAATTCGGGGAAAATGGCCCTTTAGCAGAAGAAAGGCAGAAAATGAGTGTCATTTTGGAAATACTCCAATATACGGGGCTTTAGTCGATGTTTTCTTCTGCTATACAGGGCAATAATATACACAATAGAGAATGGTTTCTGAAAAAATGGTTGAAGGGAGAATAGAGAGCAAATAGGGTCAAACAATAAACCTTCTAGAACGTTTTCTGATTTTCAGCACATTATAGGGATAATGAACAAATTTCCCACATGGTGCGATGCTTTACAGCACAATGATCTAGATTTCAATCAGACTTTTTTAAGGTTGTTTTTTTTTTTTTAATTCTAATGTGCACGGTGTGACTGGCAGAGTGAGTTTCAAAGCTTTAAGAGTTATTAATTGCATGGCAGGCACCCACGCTAACTTCACTTCCAGACCGTGACTGATGCATCCATGTACGTTTCCATTGAGGGCTTTTGGTGGGAGGGGTGTTCCTCCTCGTGAAGTCACATGTATTAAAAAAAAAAAAGTCTATGCAGTCACTTCTAACTCACTTGCACTGTTTGGGAAATGCAGGTTTACAAAAATACATGTTTGGAATAAAAAAAAATGGCTGCAAATGATTCTGGAGTTCGGTCTGAAATGTCTTTGCTAGAGAAGAACTTGAACCTTTTCAGGATGTTGAAGATGGGGTTTCATTGTGATATAATATGAGCATTAGAGAGCACGTGCAGGTCCATCCACTTATGACTGTGCACATGAACAAACCACTCAGTGGCCATCACCTTCTCTGTGCATCACCTACCCACTCAGGGCCACACCTGGGACCTTGACCTTAAGATAAATGTGCCTAAATTAAATGAAGAGCATTCCTCGTTAGGAGACTGCTTCCACATGCATCCAGCAGTCACTAAGCATTTTCTCAGAAGCTTTTTGGTTGCATTCTTACATATTTACAAACACTGTTCTCTTAGAATTTTAATATCCTCCATCTGTCTATGTCCCTGTTCTTATCTCAAATGCTGTTCGTGTGTGTGTTTTTCTCTTTTTCCCCGACATGAGACCAACAGAGATATACCTCTTTTATTGGTCTTCTTAAGAATAAGCCTTTGGTTGTACCAATCAAGTCTACTGGTTTTTGCTTTCTATTTCATTAATTACTGCTTTTATTAAAATTAATTTTACTCCCCTATGGTTAAAATTCATACACATATACATCACACAGTATAAAGGAGATACGAAACTATACACACCAATGGGTTAAAAATGGTTGTTTTTAGTAGGTGGAATTGTTGATGTTTTTGCTTTGTTTTTTGTTTGTTCTTGTCTGAATTTTAGTTTTCTACAGTGAGCATATACTTTTGTAACAACAACAAAGCATATGCAAATTATTTTTTTAAATAAAATTACATCTGGGAAAGTATGAATGGCTAAGCCAAAAAATAATTCAAATTGTAGGTCTAGAAAGGAAGAGATTTTTTTTGTTTGCAGCAAAGAGCACTGATGAGCCTGATGCATAGGACAATGGTCCAGTGAGCGATTTCAAGCGCTGTCATTCCAGATGCTTCCTGGCTTAACAAGACCTGCCACCGTCACTAGTGCTAATTAAATACACTTCTCTAAGGTTACCCAGCCCGGTCCCCTAAGCCAGAAAAGGCCTGGACAAACTCAAAGGAATCAAAAGATAAAACCTGAAGAGGAAGGGAAATCACCAATTAGTAAAATCTTCCTCCATTCAATCAGGAGTTTCCAGTCCACCAGATTACTTCTGGTCCTTAAACTCTGTCTCATCATTAGGTTACTGTTCTTAGTAATAAAATTAATGTAAGTGTTTACTCAGATCTCTGTCTACACTATCAAACTAATTGGCAGCTATCCATCAGCAAAGCCATCTGTCCATGAGATCATGTTTGTTCATTCAGTGTTTATGTCTAAAGTGGATATTAACAAGATATCACCAGCTCTGTACTAAAATCTGATGCTGTGCCATCTGGGTCTTCTGCCAAACCTCTGCTTTGCCTCAAAGTCTAGTCCAGATCATTTTATACTTTGATAGGATTCTTCTATAATTGAAAAAAAAATCTTAGAAATTAAATCTCAGTAGAAGTATAACTGCTACCCTTTTAAGTCACCAAATAGATGAAGAAGCAGGAGGCATTTTAAAAAGGATCTCCAGGAAACCTTTCTTCTAAGAAATGGCATATATGGAAAAAATGAAATCTCTCCAACATCTAATCAGAAGCCACCCTATCTATAGGTTAGGAAAATATTTGACTCCATATAATAGAAAAATCCAAAATACCAATGGATTAAACATGATAGAAGTATGTTCCTCATTTACGTAGAAGACCAGAAGTGAGTCATCAAGGTCTGGTATAGAAGCTTCATGGACCATCAGGATCCCAGCTCCAATCTTTCCAGGCATATGCCTTCCATTCTTAAAGTTGCCTCATGGCCCCAGATGGCTACCAAGGTACCAGCCATGTGTCTGCATTGTAAGCCAACAGAGGAGGAGGATAAAATGGCACATGCTCTCTCCTTTTAACCAACCTTCCCGAATCCATACAACACTGGCCAGAAATTAGTCATGTAAATGCACCCACCCACAAAGGAGGCTGTGGGGGGATGTATTATTAAGGAATAAGAGGAGGGTGCATATTGGACAACTAATAATTGCCATACCCATCATGCATAAGATACTCAGACTATAGTTGCTATAAGCCATACGCGTATGTCCTTCAAATCCTATGTCTGGATTCAAGCAAGAGAAAACTTTTATTTAGAGTTGGGTGGATCTCTGCTGTACAGAGTTGGTTAATCATATTTATGTCCAAACAAAGCCTTTTCTTGTTATTTTTTCTCCATCTATCCTTCCATCTCCACTCACATTCCCCTCTCTCTCAGAGATGCCAATATAATAAATTTAATGCATATCCTTAGAAATGTATGTACGTAGTACTATTTTGTGTATTTCACTTAAATGATAGTGAGCCTAAGAGCTCATTCATGGTTTATTTTTTAAAGATGTATTCATGTTGCTTTGTTTACATCTAGTCCACTGTTTCCAGCTGCAGCACTGCATTCTACGTTGTTTTCACTACATATTACTCCTCCGGCACCTCTGAAGGAGACTCTAGCAGCTTCCTGCTGCAATAAACATCCTCTCCCATGTCCCTTTATGGACCTGAGCTAGAATCTCTCTTGGTACATATTACATATGTTACATCTTAAGGTGGTTGCATTTTCGTTTGACTAGACTGTGTCTGATAGCCACACACACAACTCTTCATATTCTTATTAACCATCTGGGTTTTCTCTTCTGGACTCATCACCTCCTTAAATACCCACTCCATTTAAGTTCCAGAATAACAGACCCTGCCACCTCCCGGCCATTTCTCAGCCCCCTTTGATGGTTCCTGCTCCTTTTCCCACTCTCTCAATGTTGGGGGAGCCCAAGCTCAGGCCTTGGGGCTCCTTTCCATCCTTCTTGGAAATTCTATCCAGGCTTCTTGCTTTGAATGTCAACAAACAGGTCTCCAGCCTGGACCACTCCCCTACATTCTAGACTCACATAGTCAGTCACCACTCAGCTAGATCATAGGCTTCTCAAAGTCTGCATGTTCAGAAATGAGCAGCTGCCATCCCCATCTCAGAAAAAGGCAGTTTGATATACTTGCTCTAGCCAAAAGCCTCGTTAGTCATCCTTGGCTCATCATTCTTCCATCCTACATCTCTTTACTTTAAAAGTAGATTTGGAATCTGACCATATCTCATCAATTCCACTGTTACTACCCTGGTGCAGGCCACCATCATGTCTTGGCTAGATTATGGCACGTGTCCTGCTCCTACTCTCCTTCCGTGTTTTCTCAACAGAGCAGCTGGCAGGGTCTGCATTGTTTCTTCTCTCAAGCCAGCCAGTGGCTCCCATCCCACTCAATAAAAGCCCCAGTCCTTTACGGCCATACATGATCCATCCCCCATCACCTTGCCTTGTTCACAGCTTTATTCACGGGACTTAGGAAAGTATATGGTACATATTAGGTGCTCAGCAAATATTTGTCGAACTCATGAATTTAGTTATTCTTTTTCTGACTTCTTAAAATGAATGCTTAACTCGGCAATTTTCAGGATTTTTTTCTATAATGTGCCTTTAAGGCTACTATTTCCCTAAATCTGTGTCCCACATATGTGGATACGCTTATTTTTATTACTCCATTCTAAATATTTTCTATTTTTTCTTAATTGCTTCTGTGCTCCATGAGTTATTTAAAAGTACATCTCTTAATTTCCAAACATAGGTTTTTTTTCTCATTTGCTAGTTTGCTACTAATTTTTTATTTAATTTCATTGTGGTCAGGGAGAGTGATTTGTATTACACTAATCATTTGGAATTTGATAAGACTTACTTTATGGCCCAATGTATAATCAATTTTAATTTTTGTTCCAAATGTACACAGTAAGAATGTAGACCCTACAATTGTAGGTAGACTGCATTGTTCTGTAGATTTCTGTCACATCGAATTTATAAGTCGTGTTGGTCAAATCTTCTAAACCCTTACTTGTCTGCTTAATCTAACATTGCTGAGAAAGGTGTGTTGAAATCTCCCACCTTCAATTTGAAGCGAGGGTAGGGAAAATTGCAGGTATGCAGACCCCAGGCTCTTAGCTTTCCATGAAGAGGGGCGTTTGTGCCGAGTGTGGCTAGAATAATCATGGATCTTGCTCTAGGAAAAGAAACCCATCTGCCTTTTATGGGACTAGCAAAAAAGCCTACTTACAGGTGGGGAGTCAAGGAGAATACACCCTGAGCTGGGGTGACAAATGCTTAGGGAAGTTGCACATCTGTGATGAGAACACCAGTTGCCAGCATCTGGGGCTATGGATTACATCCTACCCCATTTAACTCATTGCCAGGCAACCTTAAGAAGCTTCCAGAATCATTCAGAAATAATCCTGTTTCCCTCTCCATATCCATTATGGCTGCAGATTTTTCTTTATCTCTTTTCAGTTCTGTCCATTTTTGCCTTTTATTTAGGACTGATGCTATTTTATTAAGTACCTAAAAGTTTAGAATTAATTATCTTTTCCAGATGAAATTGAACATTCTATCATCATACAGTGACCTTCTTTATCTCTACTAACACTTTCTTGTCTTAAAGTCTATTTTAATAAGTATTTGCACAACACATCTTTTTTCATTCTTTTACTTATAGCCTTTCTATATCCTTATGTGTCAGCTGTGCCCTTTGTAAACAGCATATAGCTAGTTTTCAAAATCCATTTCAACAATGTTTTCATTTTATTGAAACACGGTTTACACTTATTAAACAATTGGAATTGTTTCTATTATCTTATTTTGGGGAGGGGGGTTGTTTGCCTTTTTTTTTTTTTCTTCATTTTCACATTTCATTCTTCCCCTCCATTAGCCTCAAATCTTGTATTCTTTAAGTGGACACCCAGACACCTTAAAACTCTAAGACTTACCATACTTTATTTGCTTAACATACCACAGGTTAAAGTTAATCACTGCCTTTTATGTATTTTAATTGTATACTTTAGCCTTATGCATCATTGTTTTTATGGTTTTCTGCAGTAAATGTCTAGACTTGCTCATGGATTTGCCACTTTCTCTGCTCTTCATCATTTCTTGCATCTCAGATCTTTCCTCCTGGGGTCGTTTTCCTTGTGCCTAGAATATCCCTTAGAATTTTCTTTTAGAGAGTCTGCTGATGGCCAGTGTTTCTCTTTTGTTTTATTTGAAGCTGTCTTTAATCTGCCATAAACCTGACTCTTTGCTGGTATAGAATTCTGTATCCACAGTTATCTTCTCTGCATGGGTGAATATATCATTTCATTTTCTTTCTGGTTCCTGCTGTTACTGTTAAGAAGTCCACAGTCAGCCCATTTGTCTCTCCTTCAAAAGGGATCTGCTTTTTCTCTCAGGTGTCTTTGAGATTTTCTGTTTTCATGCATTGTGTTTTCACTCTGATGTGCTAGGTGGGATTTCTTTTACTTATTCTGCTTGAGGATTCTCTGGGCTTCTATGGTTAGCTTGTCTTTCATCAGTTCTCTCCATCTTTTTAAATACTACTCATCCTCCATTCTTGCTTTCTTCTCCTTTACAGTCCTAAGTGTGAAACCATCTCACTTTTTCCTTTTTGCTTCTTTATCTGCGTTTTTATATTTCCATCTCATTGTCTCTCTGTACAGCATTCTAGCCTTTTTTGTTGTATTTACTATCATTTCAGCCATGCCAAATCCACTTTTAGAATTATTTATGGGGGTTTTAGTTTCAATTATAGCATTATATCTAAAAGTTCTATTTGGTTCTTCTTCAAAAGTGCTAATTTCTTGTATTTTCTTGTTCACTGCATTGTAATTTCAAATTTCTTGTATTTCTAGATAATCATAGTTAGTTTCTTGTGTCTGATAAGTACAATAAAAATTTTCCCTGAGGATTCTCACTCATGGTGCCTTGCTTCCTTGTGTAACTAATGGTTTTCTGTTGCTTGATTGATTGGGTTTTGTCGGTCTGTGTGTTTTTTGCTGTTAGCTGTTTATTTTCCTTGGAGAATTATTTGTGGTGATTCTCTGAGGCACAGGACAAAAATGTGTTCCTATAGGGAGTATTTGCTTTCGCCTCTGCCAGGTGCCAGTTTGGGACCATATCATGAGGTTTCATGGACCACCCATGCAAAATGAATTTGAACAAGTCCATGCTGAGGGAAGCCTGTGGTTGTTACTTCTCAGAGGTGATCTTCCCATCACCACACTGCCTACTCTATGCTCCCCACCACTAAGGCAGCATTCCTTGAAGTCCCTCGGTCCTCAGTAGGTACTGGTAGGAATGGTATTTCTGTTTCTGGTTAACTCTTACATTGAGGTTGTAGTCCTTTGAGCTTCCACTTTATGGGCCCCTGAACCCAGAAAGGCTATGAAAACCAAACCTCAATTTTGTTAGGTTGATACCTGCTCATAACTCAGGTGACTGCAGCCCTCCCTTTACCTCCCTGCATTTCTACCTTCACTCAGATTTTGGCTTGATAATTTCTACTCTTGCCATCTCTTCAATTATTTTAAGAACATCTTGTTTAAAATATTTTATTCTTCATTTTTAATATTTTTGTTGTTATGAGCATCAGTCTACCTTTATTCATAGAATAGAAATCTAGATATCCATTTTCTAGGTATCTAATTTCCTGGTCGATTTCTGTGTGTATTATAAACATTTTCAGCATACAAAGAAGTTCAAAAGAGTTTTATAGCAAATATCTGTATCCTCATCATTCTACCATTAATATTTTACTATATTTTATTCATAACACATATATCCATCCATCTCCATCCATTCATATGCCTTATTTTTATATATTTCAAAGTATTAAGTTACAAATATCAGCATATTTTCCCCTGAATGTCAGTTGTTTTTGTATGTTTGTGTGAATTACTAATTGAATTATATTTTTCACTTTTATAACTTCCATTTAACTCTTTTTTAATCTACTTAGGCATTTATTATAGTTTCTCATCCTTGCATATATGTTTAAGTTTTTATTTTTAAAGTATATTAAGCATAATTATTTTATGATGTGTTTCTTATTTTCAGTAGCTGACATTGTCTGCTTCTCAGTCATTGTGTCGTATATCCTTGGTGTTTTGCCATTTCTTTACTGTCTACTGCTTATTTTCATTGGAACTTAATTGTAGGAATTTGAAGTCATTTTCTCCAGGGAAGATTTTCATTTGCTTCTGCAAAGTGGCTGAGAGAATTAATAATCTGAGACTGCTTTAAATTAAATTCTTGCCTTAAGGCTTTTCAGACCACCCAGGGAGTGAGTAGTCAGCCTGCAAACTGATGCGAGAGCACGCGTATGGTTATGAAGTCTCTGAAGAGAAACACTTTCTCTCCTTTATTCAACACCAGCGTTCTCATTTGGCAATGTCCTTGGTATACCTTGGGAGTTGGGCAGCAGTGAGTTTACCTCTCACGCACTCTTGCACTGAAAAGAGCCCTTTGGTGTCCCAGCCTTATGGAAGAGAGAGACCCCCTTTCAGACTGCCTTCCCTGATTGATTCCAGGACTGTGGAATATCCAGTGACCCCTTCCTCCTGATGCTATGAACAGCCATGCCCAAGTTTGTCCTGTTTGGCAAATGTCTCCCAGGCACAAGGCACATTCTGCTTATCACTCCCACCAGGGTTCCCACCTGCACTTAATGGTTGGCCTGGATGTGCATTACTTTCTTGCACAATAATTCAATTTAATAATAATTCAATTTAATAACAACTGCCTGCACATAATTTAAGGAAACCAAAGTAATATTTTATCTTGCACTTTTAGATGATCTCAGCAAGGAAGTCAGTTACGCTCTCAGAAATAGTCTGTATTTTTTTATATTTGAAATATGTCATAATTTTCAATACCCCAATAAAAAGAAAACTCTAGTAATTTCTTCTAGTCTCAAGTAATTCTCATGTACTCTCTTAAGAATTTACTCAAACTCTGATACATATGAAAACTAATTATACAAAATGCTGAAAACAAAAACTGCATAATATTTATACAAGTTATTGATTCCCTCTGAGTTTTTTGTTTAAATTGATCTACCTTTAAGTTGAAGATTTTATTGGCAATACTGCCATTGATGTAGCAATTGGCAGTAACTATATGTAGTAAAATTTATACTCTACTTGTCATCGTGTGTTGAAACTTGTTGAACATGAGCTGATGGAAGTAAATGTATAAATTAGGATCCTACTTGTCAGTGTTTCATATCAACAGTAATAATTATTAGGATTGATTTTTATGGAGCTTATGTAGCCATAGCAGATGTTGTAAACCCAGACTTACTGGAAATGTCTAAAAAGGCTGAAATCTGAGAAGATACATAACTTCAAACAAATGTATGGTCTTTCTCTAAATCGGGCTGAGAAAGGATACCCTAACAGAAGCCAAATCATTTCTTGAGTGTTCCTCAAAGCCTCTGAGACAATAAAACAATATTTACATTGGACCATGAGGACTGAGTTGCTCCAAGCCTCAAAATGAATATGTATCTTAGAATACCAGTGCCCTGTGATGCGATTTTGCTTGTGTGTGGAATTTTTCTCCAACTAGTAGGCTGGAGCTCAGATTTATAAGAGGGTGTACAAGATCAGGCAAAGGTAATTTGCATGGTATTGTTTTTATCCTTAGATCTTTCTTATGGCTTTCCTAGTCCCTGCTCTTTGCAATATGCTACAACATACTCCTTAGTGTGGGGGCTCGAGTTGTGGGAATAACAAAATATATTGCATAGCCCAACTATAGTGAATGATAGAGCTTCCTAAAGGGACCCTGTATTTCCAGGACAGGAGGTAGCTCTAGGACACTGTACATTAATCATTAAAATATTTCGCAATTCTTTTTACACCAGAAATAGGCTATCACCAAGCCCTTCTGAGAAATGGTGACCATCCATGGATTCTCCATGTAAGACTTGCCAGGATATTTGTAGTATCAAATATCTGTCATGTTCTCACGCTGTGTCCAAATCCACTGACAAATGATGTATGCAGTACAATACAGGGCTGTGTTTGAGAGGACAGAGTCTTAATTTAGGCAGATAATGGGGACATCATGCAACAGGAGAGAAGTACCCAGAAACAGCAGAAGGCCACACCCACAGGAGCCCTGAGGGACCAGGAAGGAGACTTTGTCATTGAAGAGACAACCCCTACCACCACTATCCCACCATGTCCCAGAAACTTACCCTAGTGCCCTTCTAAAGAAAATGGACTCACCTAGCACCCCCAGACCACAGACACAAAGGATGCAGACGCATATAATCATGATCATGCCCCAAGAGGGAATTCAGGAATGTGTGGCTGGATGATTCTGGCTGGAGTATAGATACTGGAGTGTCCTTTCATCATGGGCTTTCGTAACAGCAAGGGCTGGCATAACAGTTACTTCTAGAATCTGAATCTTGGAATTGTCACCAACTCTGGAGATCTCTCTCACTTTGGGAATTTTTTTCTTTAGTATCCCTAAAATTGCATTTTTCCAACCTTTGCTCAGACATTCTCATTGAGGGAGCATTCACCCAACTTCTCTGCCCTATTGATTGACATGACCTGAACCTTGGAGCTCCCTCTCTCTCCCCAACCCTCCCAGCCATCTGTCCCAAGTCTCCTTTATTTTTCCCTTGTGTTTTATTGTAGTAAAATACACATATCATATAATTTACCATCTTAATCATGTTTAAGATGTACAGTACAGTCGTATTAAATACATTCACACTGTTGTGCAACCATCACCATCGTTCATCACCATAATACTTTTCAAAACTGAAACTCTGTACCTCTTAGGCAATAACTCCCCAAAGTCCCCTCCCTCCAGCCCCTGGTGACCACCATTCTACTTTCTGTCTTCTGACTACTCAAAGTATCTCATTTAAGTGGAATCATGTAATATTTATCTTTTTATGACTATCTTACTTCACTTAGCAAAATATCCTAAAGTTTCATCCATTTTGTAGCATATGACAGAAGTTCTCTCCCTTTTAACGCTTAGTAATATTCTGTTGTCTGTATACACCACATTTTGCTAATTCATTCATCAGTCAGTGAACACTTGAGTAGCTTCCATGTTTTGGCTACTGTCATTAATGCTGCTATGAACAAGGGGGTACAAAATACCTCTTCAAGACTCTGCTTTCAGTTCTTTTGGATCTACACCCAAAAGCAGAATTGCTGGATCAAATGATAATTTTTAATTTTTTCAGGAACTTCCATGCTGTTTTTTGTAGTGGCTGAATCATTTTACTCCAATAATGCACAAAGGTTCCAGTTTTTCCACATTCTTACCAACACTTGCCATTTCCTGGTGTTTTTGTTCATTTGTTTTGATAGTAGCCATCCTAATGGGTGTGAGGTGGTATCTCATTGTAGTCTTCATTTGCATTTCCCTAATGATTTGTGGTTTGAGCATTTTTCATGTGTTTATCCTCCATTTGTAAATCTGCTTTGGATAAATGTCTACCAAGTCTTTTGCCCGTTTTTGAATTGGTTTGTTTTGTTGTGTTTAGTTTTAGAAATTCTCTAGATATTACTGGTATTAACCCCTTATCAGATATATGATTTGCAAATATTTTCTCCCATCCTGTGGGCTGCCATTTTACTCTGTGGCTAGTGTCTTTTGATGCACAAAATTTTTAAATTTGCATGAAGTCCAATTTGTCTATTTTTTTCTTTTGTCATCTGTGGTGTTAGTGTCACAGTCAAATACATCATTGTTACGTCTAATATTATGAAGCTTTTGCGCTATGTTTTCTTCTAAGAGTTTTATTGTTTTAGGTCTTAAATGTAGGTCCTTGATCCATTTGAGGTTAATTTCTGTATATGGTGTTAGGTAAGGATCCAAACTCATTCTTTTGCAAGAGGACATCCAGTTTTCCCAGCATTGGTTGAAAAAACTGTCCTTTCCCCCATTGCTTGGTCTTGGCACCCTTGTCAAAAATCATTTGACCATATATTTGAGGGTTTATTTCAGGGATCCTTATTCTATTTCATTGTCTGTATGTCTATTCTTGTTTCTGTAACCCTCCCAGGCTTTTGTCCCAAGTCTCCCTTTAAAAAGAAGAAAAAAAATGCTTCTTTGTCTCCATGACAGCACTCAAAGCATATGAAAAGAGCTGCTATATAACCTACAAATTTTTTCTTCTCTGCATAATTTAGTAAACCTCCAGTTCCTAAAACTATTTTTATGATAGTTTCCACATTCCACACCATCTCTGACATAAAAAAGAAAATAACTCACCCTTTAATGAAACTAACCTTCAAATTTCCCTTCCTGCTTTGAGCTGACAGTGTAGAACTAAATTCAGTAACTAGAATTTTTATCTGTCTTGTTGGCAGCTTTGCTACCTTATTGACTCATATTAAAGTTGCAAGCAACTCCTAGGTATTTTATAATCCGCTTCTATAAAAGAAAAATAAAGGTCTTCCATATCCCATTTGTTTTAATTCTGGGAAATATTTCAGCAAAGTATAACAATATTACAACAAATACCTGGGAACCTAACACTACTTTGTCACATTTGCTTCAGGTATTCCATTGGTTTTTTTAAACTTTTGGGGGGAAATAATTATAGACTCACAGACAGTTGAAAAATAATACAAAGGAGTCCCTTCACTCAGCTTTCCTCAGTGCTTATAGTTATAGCATAACTATAATTCATATGACATCAAAAGGGGAAATTGATATTGGTACAACCTATAGATCATATTTAGATTTCATCAGTTTTTAAATATACACACTCATTTGTGTGTATGTGTGTGTGCTCTATAGTTTTATGCAATTTGTTCACATGTATAGATTCTCATAAGCACTATCACAATAAAAATTAATGACCATGTTATGTTGTACACCTGGAACTAATGTTATACGTCAATTACATCTCAATTTAAAAAAATTAAATATTAATCGCCAGAGACTCCCTCATGCAATCCCTCCCCGCATCATCCCTAACCCCTGACAACCATTAATCTAGTCCCCATCTCTATTTTATCTCTTAGAGGATGTTTTATAATTGGAATCATAAGAGTATATAACCTTTGCTTTTCCATTTGTAGATTCTAGTCAGATTTATTTCTAGTCACAGAAATTTTTCCTTTTTTTCTCTGCAGTCACCACTGTACATATGTGTCTTCCATACAAATGGCCATGTGTGGAAAGCATTCTCAGTTATGTGGGGAGAGTAGGAGGCAGAAGGGTCCCAGTTTCACTGAAAAAAAAGATGGAACTAATTTTCTCAGAGAAAATGTATTTGGTAGTTAGATTTCCATGGTGGTAACATGTGTTCAGGTGCCATCCTGTAGACAGATTATGGGTTAAATGGGCTTTTCAGACTGGATCAAGTGCTATTTATAACATCACTTCTATGAGAAAATATATTCCCCGTTTTCAACATCCTGTATCACAGCTGTACGTTGATGATACTCAATGAACCTACACTGACACATCCTTATCAACCAAAGTTCATGGTTTACATTAGTATTCACCCTTGCTGTTGGACATTCAATGAGTGTTAGCAAAGGTATAGTGACATGTAGCCATCGCTACAGTATTACACAGAATGGTTTCACTGCCCTAAAAATTCTGTGTTCTGCCTATTCTTTTATTCCTTCCTAACCCCTGGCAACCACTGATCTTTTTATGTTCTCCATAGTTCTGCCTGTTCTAGAATATCATATAGTTGGAATCATACAGTATATAACCTTTTCAGATTGGCTTTTTATACTTTGTAAATAAACACTTAAGTTTTCTACATGTCTTTTCTTGGCTTGATAGCGTATTTCTTTTTACAACTGAATAATTTTGCATTGTATAGACGTCCTACAATTTATCTATTCACCTACTGCAAGACATCTTGGTTAGTTCCAAGTTTTAGCAATTATGAATACAGTTAAAATGTCCCTGTGCAATTTTCAATGTAGCTATAAGTTTTTCAACTCATTTGAGTAAATACCAAGGAGCACAATTGCCGAATCACATGGTAAGGATATGTTTAGTTTTGTAAGAAATCACTAAACTGTCTTCCAAAGTGGTTGTACCATTTTGCATTCCCACCAACAATGAATGAGAGTTCCTGACCTTCCATAGCCTCACCAGCACTTGGTGGTGTCAGTGTTCTGGATTTTCACCATTCTAATAGGTATGTGGTGGTGTCTCATTGTTGTTTTACTTTGTTTTATTTTTTATTTATTTTATTTTTATTTTTATCTGTTTTATTTTTTTTTTAGCTCAAGAGGTTTTTGTTTTATTTTTATCATTTTATTTATTTTTAATATATTTTTTTATTTTTCCCCTCCCTTCTCCTCTGTTAACCACTAGTTCATTGTCTATGTCGAGTCTCTGTTTGTCTTGTTCATTTGTTGCTTTAAGGTCTATTTCCCACATATAAGTGATATCATGTGGTTTTCAACCTTTTCTGTCTGGCTTATTTCACTTAGTATGATTATTTCAAGGTCCATCCATGTCACAAATGGCAATATTTCATCTCTTTTTATGGCTGATATTCCATTGTGTATATATACCACAGCTTCTTGAGCCAATAATCTATCATAGGATCTCATTGTTGTTTTAATCATGGATCCTTATTTTGCCTATGAAGGTCCGACTGCTCCAACACTTCAACTACTTTTAATATAAAAACAAAGTGTTCTTGATGAGTTGAAGCTCCTTTGTCCCCAATCCTGAGTCCTATTCCCCTTTCTTTCTCCTCTGAAAGAACCACCACCATGAATCAGAGTGCATCTTTCCAGTCCTTTTTTTTTACTTTTTCACAGACTTATAGATATGAATCTATAAACAATATAGAATGTCGTTTCATATTTTTAAGTTTTATAAATGCACTTATGTATCTTTCTTGCTTGTTGTTTTTGCTAAATGTTTTCATCTTGCTCCATTGGTGGCATACATAAAATTAGTTCATCCTCTTTTAAAACAATTATATTGTAGTCTATGATATGATTTTACCACATTTTATTCATTCCTAATGGACATATTAGTGATTTCTAATCCCTAAGATATAGTTACACAATTGACTTTTGGAACCTATATCATGACCTAACATCTATACTTTGTAGGGGAGATTGGTTATGATTTTCAGCTTCCCTGCAAATTGTAATAACTCTTGTATCCTTTGGGAATTTCTTATAATGGCACCTCTCTGAATTAGACACTTACTTTTTTCACCCCTTTTGAAGCTACAGAACCAGGCACTGCTGGCAAAATATAGCTACACAAGATTGATTTAGAAGTGAGTGACAGAAGGAGGGGCCAGGTGGAGAGACATGAGCCTTTAGAGATGGCAGTGGCAGGGGCACTTGGAGTGGCACCACATGCCAGACATCAGCAGTGTGTCACAGGGTCTGTGGCCCAGAGCAAAAACAACGGCCCCTCTTCAGAGCTCTCCAGCAGGGTAATCAGGATCCTGTTCCTGTATGTGAAACAGTTCAGCCTCATTCTGTAGACCCTACATGTATTTGGCACTTAAACTAGCCAAAGCATGTTCTGCTTTGTTGCAACTGAGCATCCTATCTGACTGGTATCAGGAGTGACTGCAAACAACGGACCCTCAACGAGATGGGACCTAGACTTTTTGTCCCATCTGGTGAAACCTGAAGGCAGTAAGGACCCATGAGGTGTTAGAGGCTGATGCTCCAGCAGCCAAGGCAGGTTCTCAAAACACAGGTCCCCTGGAATGAAGGCAGGACTCTGGGAGGGATTGTAATTCTAGGGAAGGCAACTCTAAGAACTTCTTTCAATCCACCATGGACAACTTTATGAAAAACAAGCAGCTCAAATTCTAAATTCTTGGTTCAAGGGGAGTGAGAGACTTTCTGTGATAAAGCTAAAAGAATCTTTCATCTTATGCAGCAATAGGAATGAAGTTGCAATAATCAGACTTAGAATCCTGTGGGTTATCAAATTGTAAAACCCATTAAATCCACAGATGAGCAGATTCTTTATATGAAATGGAGGGCATTGACAAGGCAAGGATGAGGAAATGAGAGGGACCCAAGAATTGCAATGGGGACATATGGGATGATACCATGAGCCTGCTTTGCTTCTTTATGTCGAATGAGGCTGTTCCCATCCCACTTGAAGATCCAGAAATAACAATGTAATGATCACCTTTGAGCACGAAGCCTGTTCTCTATATGGCCCCCACGTTTCAGCCCTTCAGTGCCTTCAGATATACAGAATTAGACCTAGTAGGGTCAATCACATCATGAAACCATAGAAGGGAAGGCTCACACACGTTAGCCATTAGGAGAGGCCGCATGGTGAGGTAGCAGCAGGACCCAGCTTAGCTGTGGGGGGCCCTGAGCTCCCAGCCATATGGAGCAGGTAGGAGGCTCCGAGAGATGCTACTTGGTCAAGAAATTAATGCTGGAGAGCATCTAACATGTTTGGACATAATAGAGGGAGATGTATACAACCTGAGCTAAGTTTGGGGATGAATTAGTGAGAAAAAAAAAAGTAAAAGAGAAAAAAAGACAATTATGAATTTCAGGGAAAATAGAACTTGGACAGGAAAAGAAAGCAGATGCATCTGGCCTCAAGCCCCCACCTCTAACTTTAATGGTTACTGAAAAAACTATTGATAGTCACAGCTCTCACTATAAAACATCTTACATGGGCCCCTAAGTTTCTTGTGAGTTTGGCTGTGGAAGTGTGTCTACCCATGGAGGGCTCAGGGCCTCACCCTCAGCAAACAAGGCCGTGTGACTGAGGTCACTAACAATAAACACACATATAATCATAGAAATAATCATTCAGACAAAGGGTGTCACGGGGGCATGAAATGAAAGGGTTTGCCTATTCTGGGAGATCAGGGAAGGCTTCCCTAAGAAAGAGATGATTGAGAAGGAGAAATAAGTAGGTCAAAAAGGAGGAGAAAGCATTCTAGGCAGAGGGAACAGCATGTACAAAGATCTTGTGGCAGGTGGGGAGCCTAGATTGTTCAAGAAACTGAGATATGCCAAAAGTGCAGGAGCCAAGAGTCCTGGACATGAGGTGAGGCCTGGGCATGAGGTGAGGCATGAGTAGCAGTGCAAGGAACTCTGCTGCCAGGTGGCTGGCAGGATAATAGGCCTTTGCCCAATCAAACCCATAGGCGAAGGACCACGTTGAAGGCAGCACTTCACCATCAAGAGTCTGAATTACTTGGGAAGGAATCAAATCATCTGGCTACTGGCTGTCCCCTGGTGGTCAGGACATGTCAGGGCAACCTTCCTAATAACTGCTTTAAAATTATGTGGATATTTTTGGTATTTAGGGAACAAAACATTTAACATCCCAAAACATCAGTGACTGTAGTGCTGAGGGGCAATCCTAATTGAGAAATTAAGTTATGCAATTAGTGGGAATAATGGGAGAAGACAAGAAAGCAACCATCTTTCAGAAGAACAAAAAAAATACTTCGACCATAGTCATCAAAGCAGTGTTTTAACTGGGCATTTGTTTCAAGTTGCAGAACTATAGAGAAATGGAGATTTATGATGAAGCATGGAAATGTGATTCTTACTGAAATGGGGCCATTCTCTAGGCACTGTTTTGTAACCTGTTGTTCCCACTCCCCCATATCTTAATCCCCTTGTAACAACAATGAAGTGCTACTGAATCAATAATTATCTCCTAGCACCATTTTCTCTACAATGTCACTGTCATTACTAGAAAAAATATTAATTTAAATATATCTTATAAAAGCAACAGAGATGTACTTTGATTCTAAGCTGTTTCTGTTCTTCTTGCTGTGTTTAATATCGATTGTGTTCTATATCTGTGCTCATATATGTATGTATGAATGCTCTGAGCCTGTGAATTGAAAACACTCTTCATTGTACATAAGTATCTTTACTCTCAAGTGGTTAGTGTCATTTTTTTAAAATTAATATTCTTCTACTTTAAATATATCACCTTGAGCTGTGTGAATTATACCACTAGTATTTTGCCTACCAGAAATGTTAACATTTGTTGTTTTAATCTACAAGGGTATAAAACAGGATGGCTTGCCATTTAAGAGATTTTTTTTTTAAAGGAAGATAATGACTCCAAAGAAACAGTGGCAATTTCAGAACAAAAATAAACTATAAACTAAAAAAGGACAAAAGAAATGTTACTGAGACATACATACATCCAAAATACTACCTGCCACAATATTAGTTCTAATTATTTTGGGGCTCCCCAATTTAAAATATTTTGATAAATACTATGACAGATGCAGTCATTTATTTATTTAAGGAATAGCACTCAGCTTAATAGTTTCTTTTTTAAAATTCATTTCACATTGATCATGTCATGTACCAAATTCTATATATGTAAGATCTGTGTTATTCCCTAAAGATTTCCTGAATATCCATTTAAATAATTTAGATGATCTTGCTTTCTATGATTCTAGAACTATAGTTAGTCAAAAAAAAAATTCTTTCTTTGCTAAATTCCCAGCTTTGCTAGCTGGAATATTTCACTTTTTTTCATCATGAAGTTTCTGTGTCATAGATATCACCATTCTATCTTGGAATTTGCTCTGCTTCTCCACTGGGTGAAGTGGTTTATTGACTGTCAATTTGTAAAGTGCCCTCTGGGATTATCTATATGCCAGATAGTAAGAGCAGAAACATATTTCATTGCCTCTTCTGTCCAAATAGAATTACCACGCACAATATATCATCTTCTAGCGAGAGTGGATGAAATTCCAGCAAGTGACCCAGAACCTCCATCACATGGTTGTCTATACAGAGTCCTAGCTGGATGGTTGTAGTCTCTAGGGTCTGATGGCTACCTCTATAGTCTCTTTAGTTTAATAGTTTTTATACCTGTATATATGTGTGTATACATTTTATATGTATATGTAAGCCTTTGGCTTAAAAACTACTCCTCAGTGTTGGGGTGGGGGACAGAGAGAGAGAAGAGAGGAGAGGAGAGGACAGAAGAGAGGAGAGGAGAGGAGAGGAGAGAAGGAAAGAAGTGAAGGGAAGGAAAGGGAAGGGAAGGGAAGGGGAAGGGAAGGGAGGGGAGCAGAGGAGAGGAGAGAAGAGGAGAAAGAGAGAGAAAGAGAAAGAGAAAGAGAGATTGATTTTTCTCCCACTTTGTGCCTATCTGCCCAGTTTCTTCACCATACTTCCTCCAACTCTAACTACTGTTATTTGTTTCTTATGACTCCATTCAGATTTTCTTTGTGTGCTTACAAACAAATATAAATATGGATCTTTGTTTTTTTTCTTTTATACATGGAAGGTAGCCTGTTGTATACACTATTTTGCAATTGTGTTTTTCCCTCTCAGTTCACACAAAGCATTCTTATTCTTTTTTCTTACTGTTTAGCATTCCATTGTATCGATGTGTGGATAAACCATAATTTATGTAATCAGTCCCCTTTTAAAGGGAATTGAATTTCTTTCTAATCTTTTATTACTGCAATAAATAACCCTGCACATTGTCATTTTGCCTGTATGCAAATACACTTTAGAATAAGCTTTCAGAAGTAAAACTCTGAGGACAACTGATGTATACATCTATAATTTTGTCTAATATTGCCAACTTGCCCTCTGTAATGGCTGTATCAACTTACTTCCACCCATAATGTGCTCGTTCCACTTGACGTGTTTTCAATGGTTTTCTGGAGAACACATTTTGATTATTTCTTTGTCCTCTCTATAAACATTCATTCATTGAACAGCTATTACCAAGTGCCAACAATGCCCTAAGCCCTTCTCTTAGTCCCTAGAGATACAGCAGTCAACAAAATAGACACAAATCTCTTTCATAACATTTTATTGTGAGACAGAGAAATGGATGACTAAGGGTGGACATGATATGTAACTTTCCTGTCATTTAAAGCCTGAGTCACCAACTCAGATGCCACACAGGGAACTTAAATGAATGAAGAAGGTCAGGGGTGAGAGGTTAGAGGGAGTAGTGGGCATTGTGTAGATCTGGAGACCACGAAGCTTGTGTACGAGCTGCAGCTACTGCTGTGTTCTATTCGTTCATGTGAACAGAAAAGGCCCATTTTGACAGACCTTCCCAATTTTCAGGAGAAACAAGAAATCTATATTTTCATGCGATAGCACCCTATTTTAATGTTGGAAACTAATTCAAAATTTTAGGAATATTTTTCGGACCATATTTTTTCTTGGGACTAGGCAAGGAGATACTAAAGTTTATATGGAAAAAATAAACATACAAGAATATCTAGGCAAATACTGAGTAGAAAAAAACCTATAGAGGGGGTCAGGAACTGGTCCTACTAGACATTAAAATATACTTTAAAGCCTCTATAATGAAGCTTGTGTGGTATTGGTACACGACTAAACAGATAGTCCAGCATAAATACCTAGAAAACAACCTAAATACACATGGAAAATTAATATACAATAAAAGGTGGCATCTCAAATCACTGGGGCAGAGATTGACTCTTTAATAAATGGTGCTTGGACAACAGGATTGCCATGGGATGAAGAAAAAACTAGATCCTTATCTCACATCCTACAAGAGAATAAACTCCACAGGAATCAGAGATCGACTGTAAAAGATGAAACCATACAAGCGCTATAATAAAACATAAGTGGATTCCTGCATAGGAATGTAAGAAAAAGCATTCTAACTATGACTCAGACTCCAATGACAAAAAGAACAGATTGATAAATTGGACCATGTAAAACTTAAAAAAAAAAAAACCATAAGCAAAGTCAAATGACAAAATGGGAGAAAATAATCGCAATCTATGTCACAGATAAATAGCCAATATCCTTACTGTAGGAAAAAAAAACTCTAAAAAAAATAGAAAAGTGGGCAAAAGACATGAATACACAGTTCACTGTGTAAGTAAGTATATTTAAATGAGCCTTAAACATATAAAAATATATTCAACTTACATTATAAGAGAAAGACTAATTTAAGTTATGCTGAGAGACCATTTTTTTCTCCTAGCAGACTGGCAAAATTTTTAAATATGACTCCACGTTCTATTGCTGTAGCTGTGGGGAAAGAAGCATTCCCATGCACTGCTGGTGGAAATGCAAAATGCTAGAACTTTACTGGGAGGAAATTGGCAATTCCTAATGAAACTGCACATCATTTATTTTTGCCCCAGTGATGCAGGAATTTACCCTCCAGGTATTCCTAAGCAGTGAGGTTAACATTAAAAATAAATAAATAAAAATAAAATAAACAAATAGGAAAGATCTCTGAACTGAAATCGACGGATTTGCTGGCTATATTGTTCAGTGAAGAAGAAAGGTAAAAATGAGTATCTACTGTATGCCACCATCTGTATAAGGAATGAGAAATGGCCATTTATACAGAACAAGAAAACAAGACACAGAAAGGATAAACCAGAAAGAAATGAAAGTGATGGTGTGAGTGCTAGGGCAGAGCAGAGAGAGTGTAGGATGGGAGGCAGTACACAGGATGGGACAGTGACACTTCTGAGTACACTTTTCTGTATAATTCTAACTTTGAGGACCATATCAATGTTTCACTTACCAAAAATAAAATCTACAAGAGTGGGAGGAAACCCTAAAATAAAATGCAAACCAAAAAAAAAAAAAAGATCCTAACCCAGGGCGGGGGGAGGGGCAGGGGTGGGGTGGTAGAAGAACTAACCTAAGTAACATTTGAATAAAGTACTTTCACAACATACAAAGAGAATTGTAAACAAATATTGGTCTCTACTTAGTGGGTTGGTTTTTGCAGTTGGTTAGCAATTCTGAAGCTACTTTCTGGGTATTCTAAGATTGAGTGTACAAATATAGCATGGATAATTAAAGTTAAGTTATCACCATCAGAGAAAAAAATTACAAGTATGGGAAGAGAGGAGGCTATAATAAATTGTGTGGTGTTAGGAACTAAAGGTATAAACTATAAACTCATGGTTTTAGTAGACTGAATATAGATGGATGACTGGGAAAGAGGTAGATTGATATAGATGTAAATAGAGAAATTGACATATAGGTAGGTAGGTAGATAGATGAATAGATAGATATCAATTTTTATATATATATATATATTCACTGAGTAAGCCTAGAATCAATAACACCCCAATAACAACAAGCACATCTAGCACCCAGATCTTGGTTTGTAAATGCCATCCTCTTCCCAAAAGAATTAAGCTTCGTTAGATAAATGACTGATTTCAGGACTAGTGCAGAGAAAGGACAAGATCAGCCTGAAATATACTGTCATACTAGAAAGTTAGGTAGTGTTCAAAGAATAATGGGAAGATACCACATACACAGAAAAACCAACTTGAACAGACTCCCACTGATGGAACTGGGAAAATGTGATAGCAGTAACTAACTCAGGCAAGAATCATCAACAGATGCTAAAACTGGATGGTGAGCATTTGATGCAAATAAGGATATTTCCACTGTCTCAAACTACCTCCCATAAAATGCTTTTTAATTAGGGATAACACCAAAGGACAAAATTTATAGTGGGCAAACCTTAGCGATGTCACCTTAACCAATTGATTAAAGTTAATGTTATCAATCACCCACAAGCAATGTTCACGGGCCTAGTCATGTGATGCACTGATAAGGATACAACATCACTTCTGGAGCATTCCTGCCAAAAACACATAGCCTGAGTCTAAGCATGGGGAAACAATAGGCAAACCCCTAATAAGGGATATTTTACCAAAAAGAACTGGCCTGTACTCTTCAAAACTGGCAAGATCATGAAAGACAAAGATCAAGAAACTGTTCTAGATTAAAGGACACAAAAGAAGTATAACAACATAATCCAATATTGGATCCTGGGTCAGAAAAAATAAAGGGAGGAATAGGTCAATTGGTGAGTTGTGAATAAGGTCTATAAATTAGGTAATAATACTGTATCACTGTTAATTTCCTGATTTGATAATTATGTATAGTTATGTAAGAGACTATTCTTGTTTATTAGGAAATAAACACTGAAGTGTTTAGGAGTAAATCTGCAACTTATTCTCAAATAGGTCAAATAATAATATGGAGAGAGAAAAAGTTAACATCTGGGTACTCTAGTTAAAAGGTACATGGGAATTCTTTATTTTTGCAATGTTTCTGTAAGTCTGTAATTGAAAAAAAAAACCATTGTGAGAGTCTACACTGTACAAACAAAAATTTAAAAACAAGGACGGTCATGTTTGCACCAGCATAGGCCCATGGGCTGCCAGTTTGTAGTCTCCAGTTTAGACCTATTTTCTTGAGCTAATTTTGAGTGAGGTCTTCCCAATAATAATGATTACCAATGCTGGAGGGTGCTTTGCTGCATCTGGAAATTTTAAACCAGCTCAGCACCAAGAAGGAAGCAACAGAGACGTGAATGTGAATATGATATGAATAATCCATTTGCTAATAAACTAGTTTAAATCTGAACGCAGCCCGCGTCCTAAGAGGCAAAGAGAAGCGGCCACGGTTCAGAAAGCCTTCTCTGCAGAAGTTGTGTTTTGTTGGCTGCCTTTGGAGAGGTGCGAGCAATCTTGCTTCCTGGCTTCTGCTGAGGCCATACACAGCAGGGTGGAGGTAGGAAGGGGAGTATCTACTAGTCTTTCAGAACCCCACTGTTGATGAAAAATGTGTTTGTATAAATAAAGGGAAAAGAGACACTTTTAAGTTCAATTAAGTTAGGAATGGAGAAAAATGTGTTTTGGTATTGGGAAGGGGAATGTCCTTGGCGCACCAAGCATTTCCCAGCAGGAAGGAGAAACCAGGTGAGTAGCAGGGCCTCCTTCAGGCATCTCGTGCAGCATATGGAATGGTCCCACATGAGGGTGCAACCCAATCTATCAGAGTCAGGATATTAAGTCGGTCTTCAGACTGATCCAGGGGACACATATGCCACCTCTTCCTTCTCATCCTATAATTGCTCTTTCCTGATTTGTAATTCCAAATACCAAGGGGAGCATACCCAGGAGTACTGAACTCAGAGGAGGAAGCCCCTAATTATTGGGCCTTGGGAGGCTGGGAAGTTACTCAGGTGAAGAGTAGAGAATAGCATTCTTGGCAGAAGGAACAGCATATGCAAAGGAGGGGCATAACACATATGACATAACTTTGGGGCTGTCTTAGTCTCTTCTCATTTCTCTCCATGTCTTCATATCTCCCTTGGAACTGTCCAATAGACATGCAATCTGGAGTTATGAGTTTAACTTCCTGACAACAGAGGGGCCTAGTGAGCACAGATCTAGTAGATTGTGGATCTCAAGCCTCAATTTCCGGAATAGAACAAGTGCTTCTCTTAGCCCCTGATCATGTGCTACACACCTCAGATAAACACATCTCCACCCAGACTGAAGTTTTCTTATGATGTTTCTCCTAGGATACTTCTCTAAATTTCTGTCAATGCCATCTTCTTCAAATAAATCAACTACAGTCATTTCCTGAGCCAACCTGCTTTAGGCACAATGTGCAATGGTGGCAGGAACTCAGACTCATGATCTGTAAACAACCCCAGCCAATGACTTGCCAGCCCTGTCATCTGTTTGAGTAGGAAATTCCAGGGACCTGGGTGCCCCAAGTGTGTTCTAAAACAGGGCCAGTGGGTGCACAGACCTCAGGTAGTCACATGCCCTGTCCTGCAAATGTCTCATCCCATAGAGAAGGGGAAGCTGGACAAGGGCCCAAGGCAAGGGTTCTTCTTACTCAGGTCCAAGGACAATACTGGGTGGGATTAGACATCTGACCTATGAGTGTACTAACCATTGACTGGCCAGTGACCTAGGGGGTGGCCTGGAGCTCTGCCCAGAGAGGATAATTTGGTGTGTTGTACCTTCCTAAACTGGGCACCACAATATTTCCATTCATATGTTCTTCTGTCACCTGGCCACTCCCATCAAGAGGTGAGGTCTTTTCCCCAACCCCGCCTGAACCCAGTTGGGACTTTGGCATGATAATGTGAATGATGTAGTAGACATGGCACTGAGGAACTTCTGAGACTAGGTCATAAAATGCCATATAGTTTCTCCCCACCCCGTGCTCTCTCCCACTCGGGGGACACACCCTCAGAACCCAGCCACCACGATGACGACCAAGCCATCGGCGAGACCGTTGTTTTAAAATACGGTTTTTAAATAATTATTCAAGTATGGTGAAACCAGTAGATCAGAAGACAACTCCCATTGGGAAATAATCGTTATCCTCATAGTTCCCAGCAGAAGGGGTACACACCATGCCATGGGGACCCCATGCAGAAGCACCAACATAGGTCAGGAGGCAGGAGGAGAAAGGAAAACAGACAAAGGATCAGGTGAGACAGGATAAGCAGGTTCAGGACTAGCTAGTATGAATAACTTCAGTGGCCTCTGGGGTGTGGGGATTGTCCTCATTTGTCTGGCACCTGGCCCTGAGGTGATCAGGGAAAGGAACGGTGGCCTGGAGTGTGAGAGCTCCCTTGGGGAGTGGCAGAGGACTAGTTGGCCTGCAGAGGACAGACAGGCTCACAGATACCTGGTGTGTCTCCAGGACAGCTCGCCCTGCCTGGGAGGGGTGGCCGCTCCAGGGGCAGCAAGGGCCCAAGATGTCAAAACAACGTAGTCAATGGAAGGCATGGCTACTACAGCTATTTGTGGGGTTTCCAGCCAGCAGCCCAAAGGTCTCAGCCTATGATCAGCATCAATGGGAACGTGAGAAAGTGAGCCTTCAGATGATTGCAGCCCCCAGCCTTCAGGGGGCCCAGGGGACACCATGTAAAACAGAGATGAGCCGTTCCTGCCATGCCCTGCCCATGTCCTACAGATCATATGCATACGAATATCTTTTTTAAGTCACTCAGTTTTGTAGTGATATTTTACACAACCATAATAATTTGAACAATATATAATGAATGGAGCTAAACAGTTTCTCTCTTTCCCCAGAATTTGAATTGGGCCTTATGAAAATTAATAAGTTGCTAGTGCTAGACCACAGTGATGGAAGATACAGCTGAGTCACATTCACGACAAATGACTTAGAATAACAGGAATGCTGGTCTGGAGTGGCCCTGGTCTTGCATGATCCCGTTTCCGGGTATCAGCAGTGAAACCCCATCTTTCCTGAGGACTGTCAGGTGATGGGTTTCTCTACCGTCTGACTTGGGTTCCTGTGAGGCCTCGGCTGGGGCAGCAACCCCTGCTCTTGGCCCCTCATGCTGTGCCTTCCCTCGGAGACTCTCCGTGCCTTGCATCCAAGGGAGTCTCACCCTTGAGGACACATGGTACCCAGTCAAAGCCTGGGGTATGGTAAGCAGAAAGGGTGACACCCACCCACCTTCATTTCTCCCGCCAAGAGCCATTAGAGACTCGTCGAAACACAAAATGTGAAGAAGCTCTGTGAACGCTCGAGGTCTGGCCAAGTCCCTGTGGTGAGTATCATTTCTCAAAAACATTTTGCTTTAAATGTTTTAAGGACAAAGTTCAATGGTTCCAAAGTTCCTAAAATCTACTTCCTCAGTCCCATCTCCAGCCTCAGGCCAGGCCAGGTGTCCCAGCTTGCATTCATTCCAGAGCCTTCGGGCAACAGACCAGCATCTGCTCGTTCCCGCCAGGACAGGAAAGGAAGTACCCAGACAAGAAGCGCTCACCTGGCCTCTTTCAGCGGAGACGGGCCTCTTCCGGCCCGTGGGCCCCGCCCACCTCAGCCTGGCGCTCAGCGTAGGAGCCGGGCTGGTCGGGTGGGCGGTGGTGGTTCACTGCGGTCAAGACCTGCATCTGAGAATGTTTTAGCCGTGCATGGGGGACAGCAGCGTAGAAGGACGAGGCACGGCAGGTGCACTCGAGCGTGGCACCTGGGTCTGTGCTAGGGGCACAATGAGATGTGAGGGGTGGGGGGAGGAGAGGAGAGTCAGAGGACAGGATGACTTATTGAGATCTTTTTTTTTTTTCTCCCTGAATCATCTCCTCCCCCAGTTCCAAAGGAGATAGCCCAAACCTGTCTATACCCAGGCGTCTAGAGAAGTTTGTGTGAAAAAAAAGAGAATAGATGGTCCCTCACTCTCACCTGTGATCTGTACACGAGGGAGGATAGAGGGCAAGGTTCGAGGGGAGTAAGGGGTAGGGTAGCGCATGGCAAGGCTGTGATATGCAGGGCCAGAGGGCCGGGGAGGGAGGGAGAAACAGCCAATGCCAAGGTGGGGGAAACCAGTCTGGGCAGATAAAACCCTGTCACATGTGTGTCCTGTGTCCTGGCATGTATTTGAGCCTGTGTACAAGTGAGCTTGTGCCTGTGTGTGCCAAGATGTGCGTCTGTGACCAGACCTGCCCGTGAAATACCTCATGTCAGACTGTGGGCATGCCTGGATCTGTCTCCCTCGGCTCTGCAAGCACAAGTCGGGGAATAAAAGGGACATCTGGGGCTGGGCTAGAGCCCAAGGCCTGGGGGAACCTGGGTGAGAGGCCACATGCCAGCAGCTAGGCAAGAGCAGCTCCACCAACTGGCTGGGTGACACCTGGTACCCTGGGACACTATGAGAGGCACTGAAGGTGCAACCTATGTAGGGAATAGAAGTGTGGGGTCCCACATCAAGGGGCCCATCAGCACCAGAGTCACCAAATCAACTCAGAACTCTGTGACTCTCTGCCCTTGGGTTGAGGGCACACAGGGCTTCCCTGCTCTGTTCCAGTGGTTACTTCTCTGTAACGGGGGGTTGGGGTAGAGCCACGTCCTCCCCCAACCCAGGGCTCCCTGGAAGGACCTGAGTACAGGGATGTGTCCCCTTATTCCAAATTGTGGGCAGAGCAGGTCTGGGATTTGGGAGGTAGAGAGGAAGTGATTGGGGTGTTCTCCTCCAGAAAAGCTTCTTGGGATTTCTGGGTACCCTGAGGATACAAGATCTCAGCCCCAAGGCCATGCATGGAGTATGTCTCAGACCAGGTTACGTCTTGCTCTCAAATTCCCCAAACACCAACTTTATGCCAAGTGTCCTTTTCTCCCTGTGCTCAGGACCCCTGGCTGACCCCTCTTCTCCATCACCAGCAGCCAACATTCACTTTGCCTTTTCACCCCCTACTCCAAGACTGGGGCACATTGCTCGTTCCCCTGCTTTCCACCCCTCCAGACAAGCACACAGGCCCTCACACTCCTGAAGGCTTTTCTTGGGAAAGCTGAAAAGGACTGCAAATCACAACAGCTAGGTGAAGTGGGGGAAACGACTGAGCCCACTCTGGCTGTGGTATAACCCAGGGAGCTGGTGGGGGAGGGGGGGACAGAAAGGCCAGATTCCAGATCCAGTTGGGCACATAAAAAGGACCAGACAACATGGCCACCACCAGGGGGCAGGCTACACCTGCCAGACCACTGGCCCTTTGGGGGCCTTATTCTTGGGAATGAAGTGTCTGTAAGTGGGAAGGACGTTTTGCACAAGTCCCACGTGAGGACACGTGGAAAGTATTCCTAAGGATGAGGGCAGAGGGGAAAGATGGCTAGGAAGCCCCAGGTATCAGTGTACACAGGCATTTGGTTGGAGGAACTCATGTGTGAGGGGGAGAGAGGGGTCTTAGAAAGGATCGGGATGTTGGGAGCATAGGTGTTGAGGGCAAAAGGATGAGATGTTGGGGACCCTCAGGGATGATATCTTGGGGAAACTGAGTAGGGAAGACCAGACAGGGTGTCTCGGGATATAAGGAAGCCCTCCAGCTTTCTTAACACTTTGGTCTTCCTGGTCATGGGGAGGGGCAGCTGGATTTGAGAACCTCCCCCTAGGTGGACGCTTCACTTCAGCAAGACTGATCGCGGACCACTCCAGCCCAGGCATGTAACCCTGGTCTGGTTACATGAGCCAGTAGAGTCCCCACTGTTGCTTAAGCTGGTTTGAGTTGTTTTTCACTTCAACGTACAGATCTGAACTAGTTTTTTTAAGTGGTTCCTGGTCCCTTGCTTAGGAAATATCAAAGGATGCAGATTACCTACAGGCTAAACTCCAAACTCAATCAGGCCTTCAAGAACCCAGCTTCTGCCTCCATCATCATGTTCTACTGCTCCTCAGATGCAGGCTTCTCTGTGGACACTATGGATGAAAACGTCCCCCTACCAGCAAACTGAGGGCTCGGGAAATGACTTTGTTGGTGTCATCTCCTCTGTGAGGACTCCTGGACTACTAGAGAATAAGTCGGCTCTACTCTGTGCCAACCTCTGATTATTCCTCTGCTGTGAACCCCTTGAGGGAACTTTGTCCACTGGACTTTGGCCCTAACTCACTGGGCACACTGAAAGCACCCAATACATATCTGGAGAAATAAAAGACCTCTGTGTGTGGCTTGTCCTGCCTAGGCAAGAGCAGACCCTTTTGGAGCTGTTATCAGACTCTCTGCCTGGTTCACAGTATCAGAGGACTACTGCTTGGAGGAACCTCATCTAGGTTTCAAGGTGACCCCAAGAGAGACTTGTGAGCGGTTTCAGGGTTGTATCCACTTGACCACCAGGAATCAGCCCATATCCAACTTCTACAACTTTTTCACCAGGAGACTTGCCAACCCTGTGGCCCAGCTCCTAAAAGCCAGAAGCACATGCAGCTAGAATCAGAGAAAGAGGGAGGCACATAAAAGTACTTGCTGGGACAGAAACTATGTAACAGACATACAAAACTCAAGACTGAGATGCCCATAAAGAAGAGAAAAAGCAGACTCAGAGCAGAGCCTGTAGGGGAGAGATTCAGAGGTGGAGAGCAGGGCAGGGGCAGGCTGGGAGGGGCAAACCCAGAGAACATCGCCATTCTTCTTTCTGGATTAATGCAACATTTTCTGTGGGGTTCCCTGCTTTTGTACTGTTCCTTAACTAATTCGTTAGTCAGTAGAAACTTTCTAAACACATACCTGGATATGTCATCCTCACAGCCCCCAGAGTAAAGCCCAGACCCTTTTCTTGAATTACAAGCTTTTTGATGTGTGCCTACACATCATGTCTCAAACTCCAGCCACTGTAAACATTTTCCCCCGAGCATACTCTCCCTTGTCTCTAAGCCTGGAAACATGCTACTGTTCCCTCTACCTGGGGCACTCATTCCATACAGCCCCCTCCCCGGTTTCCCCTTCTGCAAATCACCACCTCACTTTGATCTCAACAGCCAGTGTTCCTTTGTCAAGGGCAGCCTCTCCCTCATTCTCATAGTAGTCTTGCCACTCTCCCCCACTTTCCAGAACAACTGATCCCTCCCACACTAGAGCTAAGACTCTCAGGGCCAGATTTGCCAGCCCTAGTCCCATGTCCCCCTGCCCTTGGTACCCCATTCTGTGCCCCCTCATTCTGTGTAGCTCTTCCTATTTAGGATCATGGTCTATCCACTAATTTTCTATTAAAAGAATTCTATTTAAGTAAAAGTTAATTTACTTAAATATAACATTAAATAGTGAAGGTAGCACAAGGCACTGCATGTTTGGGAAACGTGACTCAGCCATCATATTGGTGCTCTGTCCAGATCTTGATGTGCTTTGGCCTCCAATGGTTGGTACCTGTCCTCAGGTCACTGGAGCTCTTTGCTTTCATTCCCAGGGAGGCCAAAGTGCTTGGCTGGCTTAAGGCCTCTAGGACAGCCCTTAGCTATAACTGACATGTGAGAATATTATAGCCCTTCCTCTAAGGCTTGTTTCAGACAACTCTGAGATCCTGTGTCTAGAACAGAACCTAGCACATAGTGGGCACTCAATAAGTGAATGAACAAATGCAGCCAAATTTATCAATCTTATCCTTTGTAATATCGAGAGTTTTTGTCATTCTTAGGCCTTTCTCATCCAAGATCAAAAAGGCATTTACCCATATTTATTCTGACATATTTACTTGTTTGTGAATTTTGTATATTTAATTATTTGATCCATCCTGATATGCTATAAGGACTGAGATAAATATGTATTTTCTCCTCATGGCTAATCAGTTGTCCCAGTAGCAATTCTTGAATCTTTCCTTCATTTGTAAAACTAAGATATCTAAGACTCATTCAGTGAGGTGTTATGTAGTCATTTACAAAGGTAGTTACAATAATTGCCACCACTTGGGAAAATGCTCACCATTTCATTTTAACCATGTTTTATAGCTACATAAAAATTATGTCAACATATAATCAAGATCAGGGAGAAACAGAGGAAAACAGATTCATTTAAAAGGAGTTATAGAACTGTGGGTAATTTTTTTTTTTTGCTTTCTATTAATATTTATGAAATAATAAATTGAAACTTAAAAATAATATGGAGAGGAAGGACTTAAAAGATATCAAGCTATTTTCTTGCTTGAGCTAGAAACAAATACTTGGGTGAAGGTAGGTTGTTTTTTTTTTCAGGTGATCTCAGGGAGCTGAAGATGATAGAGAATGCAGGTAAGAAAAAAGTGGTAAAAATGGTACTGAAGGGCCCTAGAGAGTCATTATTACAGGAAAGACCAAGCAAGACAGACTATGAAAACCACTTCCTTTGGCCCTGTACCCTGAAATCCCTCTCAGCCTCAGTGAAGTGAGCAGAACCTCTGAAAGTGCCCCACCCAAAAGGAATTAGGTCTCAGGCATGTGTAGTAGTGAGTCCAAAAGCTCCAATACCTTGCCCTGGCTAATAGGATGCTTCATCAGCCAGAGAGCAGGGATGCTGATCTTTGTGGTTATATACTAAGAATTGTATGAGAAACCATATCTCCCACACAACTATCTCTGGCAAATCTCTCTTAGAATTCAGTCGTTTTTAAAGTCGAATTCAGAGAACATTTTAATTCTTCAGTTGGTGGGCCAGGCATACTCATAATAAATGTGAAGAGCTTTAGAAGTAGGGACAAGGGAAGTCCTGGGTACCACTGGGAAACCTAATGGTCTGTTCTTTAGAGAGTTAGGCAGAGCGTGTCCTGGAGTCTGGGATACTTACACTAGGGCTTGCCTTCCTAACCAAAGGGACACTTCACTTCAACCATCATCGCTCAACTGCCCCAGGCAAATCACTGGGATTCCAAAGGCACCTTAGAAGAGCGGCTACTCACGCGTAAGCACACGCCAAGAAAACTGGCACCAAAAGATCCACCCCCACACACACAGCCAGGATGCCACTTGAGGCCTGGATTTGGGGGCAAAAGCGCCTAACTACCATTCATAGCAATTCTCCTTAAGTGCTCGCCCCACCACGCCCCCACACCTCCACCCCCGGCTCTCTCACAGGAGCCTGTCCCAGAGCTGTATCCCGCACTGGACCTTCACTGGGCTCCACCTGGTGCAGATACCAGCCAGGTCTGCGGGCTGCCCCTCGCCAGCAGCACTTTCGGGAGATGCTCGCTGGTTCCCCCGTGAGAACTCAACCTGGCTGCAACCACTCCAGGGTATGTGAGCACGAGTGAGAAAGTTCCCATCAGCCTCGCCTACGAAGCTGGACGCGCCTGCAAGGCCAGAAGTGCGCGCGCAACACAGCGCTGGGAGGCGGGGCGCGGTGCCGCAGCCGGCCCATTCAGCCTGGCCCGTTACGTCACGCGCCGAAGGCCCGCCCAGATCCTCCTGATTGGTGGGCAGCGAGCGCGAGCGCCTCGGCCCCGCCCCTGCATGTGCCCCCGAGTGGCACGGCCCCGCCCCCTGGCTTACAAGGCTGCTGGTGTGGCTTCCAAGTTGGAACGCGAAGGCGCGGGCGCGGAAGGGCCCCGAGTCTCCCAGGCTGAGGGCGCATTTTCCCGTCATGCTCGTGCGCTGGCCGTCGCCCCAGGCCTGACGGTGGCTGGCGGCTGTTCAGGAGCACACTGCGTGCCCAGTTCGGCCCGCCACAGGCCCTTTCCTACTGGCTCTTCCCGCCCGCGTATTGCAGAGCACCCGGAAATACCTATTGCCCAGGACCCCTCGACGGCGACACCCCCACGTGCCAGGAGGTTGGTCCTCGAGGACCCGGCACGCGGGCTCTCGGGCCCAGGCTGATGTGGGTTCTGTCGGCACCCCACGCCTGGAGCCTCCAGCCCCGTCCGTAGACGCCCCGTGCTGACCGCCGCTCACCCCTGGGCACCTCATTCCCGGACCCTTCCGCCGGCCCGTGCACCCTCGGGGCCTTCTGAACCTTCCCCGCACCCACGGGTGCTCCTCATGCCAGCGCGCGGGAACCCGTGAAACTCCTCGGTGTAAGGAACTACTCCTTAGCAGCTTCTACCTCCGCACCTTGGGGCCCTCCGCACTCACGCCCCAGCTCTGGGTTCTCGGCGGCGGGGACCCCCTCACCTATATCTCTCCCCCAAGACCCTCACGGGACCCTCCCTCGACCCCGTATTCTACCCCATACTCCGTCTCCTACCTCCTCCAGGTAAACATCCTTCCTCAAGGCCCATCCTCACTCCTGCAGCTATGCGATCCCTCCTCGGGCCCCTGGTCCCCACACCGCGCACCCCTCCGAGCCCTAGCACCCGGCCCTGCTGTCCCCCTCCCCCCCCCGCCCCCAACTAGTCTGCCAGACTCCTCTCCACATCCCTCACACCCCAGATCCTTCACACCTATCGCCATAAACCGTCTGGAATCGCCTACACCCCACTCACCTGCCCAGGACAGCCCCCCCCGCGCGCGCGCCCCCTCCCGCCCCGCACTCACCGCCTCCGTCTCACCCCGCACCCCTCTCCCCCCGGGGCTGGCGGGCAGCGCTGGCGGCGGCG